>NW_019060503.1:9634-21133 GCF_000696155.1 Zootermopsis nevadensis | reverse complement strand
TCTAGTACAAAACTTACCGGCTTTTCAGAGGTGTTTCTCCGTTATTAGACCGATAAGCGTTATTTCTGGTGAGATGCAGAAGGAAAATCTGAAACGTCGATAAACGTTTACCAGACTACACAAAACATCCCGGACGACAGTAATTTTCGCAATCGCTTCCGTGAGAACCTGAAATCTCAACACAAAGTCCCCACCGAATGTCACGACCGAATAGTTAGCATTTGAGCTTCTTACCTGGGAGATTCCACATTGAAATCTCACACCGGAGACCGGCTAACTTGATTGAGGGTTTCATGATTTTCCTCCGCTTGTATAGAAAATATACCGAAGCATTATTTAATTAGGCTACAACCACTTCCTTCTATATCCTTCCCAATCATTATTAATGAATCATATCATTAAAAGTTATTATCATCTGGGCTACTGACAGCGTAATTCAATAAACCACAAATTAGAAAAATTAACAGATACACAATAGTATGGGAAGTTTAAGGCATTATAACTTTTTACATCGCTCGTTAGAAAGCAGCGTACATGTGAACAGCGAAAATAAATGAAAAAAATGCCTGAAGCTAGTATCGTTATATACACGCATGGATAGGCACCTGGATCAGCGAAGCATACCCAGCCCTGAAACTATTGTTCGTATTAAAATATTATCACGTTCCGGGCCACAGTGTCAGTTTCAGGTCCATAACAAAAATTCCAGCCAATGCACTACATTGTAGGACTGCAGCGATGATAACACATTAAACGTTTAGCCAGTCAATACGTCTGACTAAAAATTGGGACAGAAATCATTACGAATTATTTAATATTAATCCCAGTGTATGTAACATTCATTATCAGTGCAACACACACGAGTCTACACAAATTTATCTGCACAGTTATGACAGTTTCCTAATTTTTTTTTAATGGAAGTGAAACTTGGGCAAAAAGTACACAATTATTTTGAGATATGAGGTTCTTACAGCAGTGAAGTTGTCGATGTTCATCTCCCGGGTTGAAACGCCATATGACTGTACTTAGATGACAAAGTTTCGGAGGAGTATACTGCCTTCATATCTATGGTGGTTAATAATGTTCATCGAGATTATAGAAGAAAGTCACTCATAATGGAGACAGAGTCAGTTTCCCAGAGGCCAAATTACATAAGAAACAACGAAAAACAATGTACACAACATAACAACACAGTATCGTCAGATATGGTACGAAATTTATTCTCTCTTCTGAAATTCTTCATCGTATAACGAAGGCCCAACACCGATCGTTTCATTGAACCAGACGAATCCAATGCAGAAATCACACGTTGCATATTTCTTTAATATCAGTAACTATTTTAACTGTCCTTCCTTCTACTTTTATATCTCCTGAATTTTCTCTTCCTTTGAGGTTTTCTGACTGCGTTTCTCATCTCTCCCATGGGTACTACATATCCTGTCCATATTATTCTCCTACATTTAATCATTTCAATAATATTTACTGAAAAGTATAAGCTGTGAAGACCAATGTGCAAAGCGGATTACCCTCCTGTCACATAAACTCTCTTAGCATAAAAACTCCTCACAGCATTAAACTCTCAAACACATTCGATCTGTTTTTAACTTTTTAGTTGTATAATTCTTTGTTTAGTATTCGCCCATTCGCCCTCGAGTTTCAACTAAACAGATCCCACAGCGTCAAAAGATGAAGTGAGGGCATGGGCTATAAATTATCAAAGAGTTTTAATAAAGGTCTGCTCCCGGAAGAAAAGGCAAGAACTAAGTCTCCGACCAGAGAAATGTAAGTCTTATAACGTATATTCGCTTGAAATGAATAATAAATGGGGAAAGGCAAGTATGATCTCGAATGCAAAGCGCGTTACAAACGAAGATGACTGTCCTGATGATGGAAGCAGCGTCAATGTCAACGAGCCTAGATGGCGCAACACCCCCAGAGCACAGTCATCGTCAGAACCTGAAATCTGACACGTTACAACCTTCCCTATCTTCAACTCTAAGTCACTTGCCCATTAAAACAAGTCTCATCCAATAAAATGAATGACGCAAGGCGCTCAATTTCCACATGCACTCGCTTCTGGCTATGAAATTGTGAAGTAATTTTGTGACATGCTGGATGAATCAAAAGAGGGATTAGTCGCCCCATGGTCTTCAACTTTTTTAGCGGAAGATTCGTGAGCCGACGAAAGTTCTTGATAAGAAACGCCTGGGTAAGTCTTTAGAATTTGTACTTGCAGATGCAACGCCAGATTTCCAAATAGCGAGTTCTGCGCCTTCCTCTGTACAGTCAAATTGGATTTACTGCAGAAGAGGGTGTGTGGGAGTGTCTGGGGCGGAAGAACAGATTATATGTGACTGACGAGGTAGAGGCTCTCCATAGAAGGGATTTTAAGGGCACGTGATGACGTCATTCAGCATCCATCCATATCATATCACATAAAAAAAATCTGAATGCAAATCTTCAAACTTCTATGAATTCAAGTACATTTCTTACAGAGAGTAGCAATTTTTCCAGGGGAACTTGTGGCTCGTATCTTAACTCCAACGTTCAGATTTCACTTCGAAGGCCTGTGGGACTGATATATTTCGTGTTCTTCCTCAGCCTGTCAAGGAAATGCTCGCCTTATAACGACGATACTGGCCAGCTGTCTCTTACTGATTTCCTCAGCCTGTCAAGGAAATGCTCGCCCTATAACGACGATACTGACCAGCTGACAGTGATTTGTGTTTGTAAATAAACTCGACTGAAATAAATTGAATTTAACTGAATAGAATGACATTGGTTTAGCGAACAGCATATTCGCACAGAATTGTAAAATTCTAGTGTAAAAATTTCAAGCCAGAGACACATTATCATGGCTGACACTGTTCAGATTTTGTTAATTTGTTTACAAAGAATCGCGTCTTGATATTTACGGAAATAAACGAAACAATTAACACATTCTGTTCGTCCCACATGTCTTGCTGAAAGTTAAACTGGTGGTACAGACAGTTACCACTGCGCCAGACAAGATTAAGACACTCATTCACACCTTACATGTAAAGAACCTGCTTTGTTAAGACATTTCTTTAGTAACGATAATTTCTGTTGTTGAAAGTTTAAGAATAATTAAAAGGCTTCAGAACGTTTAGGACGAAAGAAACAATTTCACGCCTTCTTGTAGCTATTGAGATATTTTATTATTTTGCTACTGTTGGTCTGTAACAAAGAAACGATCGCCTATCGCAGTTAAAATGAGTAGATTAAAACTATATGTTAATAAAAAATTACGATGTTTTTTATATACCAACATGGATAACAATAGGTTTGTAAATGTGGCTACAAATTAATATTGTTATTTAATTTCCATTTCCCAACACAAATACACAATCAATTAAAGACAAAAATATTGAAATATTTTTTAAAAGGATTTATGAAACAGCAATGAATTTAATTTACTCTCTTCAGTTAATTACTCTACGATTCACTATGACAAAATATTCTTCTAATCTTTAATTTAGGGTCAATTACTGTAATTAAAATATTTAACATCATTAGAGCGTAGACCGAAAGTGTTAATATATTTTCAAAACGACTCTGTCCGCTCCACGAGGACGTTTGTGAAATCAATTACACGGGCAACTATTTAATACAGCAACGGATCTGGTGGAAAGCAACCCCGAGTACATTCACCATCTACCTAAAGCCAAAACATTTTTACGCGCAAAATCTACGGAATTTTTCTGTGCAGATTTCATGTTTCGACTACCAGACCTGTAAGGTTTAACCTGTGGTTACCAGGTGGGGCCACCAATTATCTTGACTAATATTACAGATCGTAATATGGGTAAAGTTTAAGCTTCTCCTAAGTTTTATTCCAAATTTCACGATTTATCTTGCATACTTCCTATTAATTCAAATCCTAAATATCATTTCCCACCTTCAGCAATCGTAAATTACTTCTTACGATTACCTAAAAGCGACTATGAAATATTTTATTGCGTTAGATTTCAGGATCTTACGACAAGATGAAAATGTCATTTGGGATGTAGCACTATGTAGTTCGATGGATGTTGACCGACGTTTCAGAGCAGCTTACTGCCTCTATCTTCAGGGTGATTAATGAATGATGATGGAGCCATTAAGCTGCCCTGGCCCGATATGTGGCAAAGTTGCGTTTTACCTTAAGGTTCAAAAGCTGTAGACGTGGGTTTAGTACTCACATGATTAGATCTGCTTTATTTATTAGTGATACTCCAATCGGCTGCACCAATACTAAAGTTACATGCAATCGAATGAAATGATAAGACGATTTTCTTATGATAAAATGAAAAAAAAAATTCTGTGTGGAAGGACCTCTGGTCTATTCTAGGGAACTGTTCGAACATCACGTGATATAAACGAATGAAAAAGTAGAATTACGGTTTGCCGTTCGATATTTTGAACAGGGGACGTCGAGATTACGAAAAAGGAGGTAGAGGATTAACGCAAAAAAGTACAAAGGAACAAAGAAAACGACGAAGGAGCATGGAATGAAATAAAACACTGATTTCGTATAAAAGCCAATCAGGATTCCTGTCAGTCAGGAGAGCATGTGCTCCGATAGACTGACGCAGATTTCAGCAGCGGCTACATTAATTGCATAGCTACGCGTCCATCATCTGCAAACCGTATCTAGCCTATCCATCTGCGCCTCCTTCCTCTTCCTACAGCTCCTCACTTATACATGCCGAGGAATTAGAACGGTTACGTACAGGCTGTACAAAAATGTCAATTCGGCTTGTCAGAATACATCCAAATTGTAAATTTTCGTGCGTAGCTTAAGCGGCAAAATTTTATTCTTTCCTTAATCAGTCCAGTCGTTGGTCACTGTTAACCAATGACGACGACAAAAAATATGACGTCATAAGTCATAACGGCGTGGCGTGTCCCAGTCTTTCGGGATGGAGAAGACAGCTACCATATATGAAGGCTGCTCAGAAAATATTACATAAGTAGTTAAGTACGGACGACAATGGGTGATCCTTCAGCATGTGATGGGTTTAAGGGTCTAACAAACCACGTTAAAACGTTATGAAATGTCAAAAAGGGCCTTAAACTTAGACGGACTCTTAATCAAATAGTATTATGGTATTAAATCAAGGAGGATGAGATGGGTGGGACATGTAGCACGTCACTATACAGCCAGTGCCAGCATATAGGGGTATACGTCCGAAAATTACAATCTAAATAAGATTTATATTTCTTAATATACGTAAATGAGCAAAAATATAACTTCAGGCTTAAATTCATTTTTACAATGTGTAATTATATTTATATAAATGCTGGGTGAAGAATCAATATACCAAATTTGTGAAGAATTTTCTGAAAACTGCTGTTCGTTCTCTAAATTTGGGGCATTTACCCTCTAACCCTGGCACAGAAGAAGCAACTTAAATCCCTCCCGTTTAACCTTCTCAAATTCGAAAAATAAAATGTGGCGTTCTATAGACTGACTAATCTTACGATGATGAATATGACTGAATCTGTGGTATCACTGTGCCCTGATACATCTAAGATCTAATGGCCAGAAAATTCCAACCTTCCTCCTTGTATTCCAAGGACGAAACGTGTGAAACCCACTTGCAACCAGGAATTTAATATTTACCCCAAATGAATTCAAGAGGAGGACATGTACGCAACGCATGGCTGAACTTTATAACGTGGTAAGGGAAATGTACGGCTCTTGGGAATGTAGCTTGAAATATCTTGAATATCTGAGTTAGAATATGGTCATCTACGCAACATTAAGCACTGTAGGGGAAGAAGGTTGATTTCCTCAACAAGAAGCATCTGTGTGTCAGCAGAACAGGATACGCGAGGGCGACTGTGCGGGAAAAATGGATAAAATGCATGACGTCTCCTCATTTCATCAAGTATCACCTGAATGTAGCGCGTCACATTCTGAAAACGAAGACGAGGGAACGGAGATATAGCGATACAGTAATTACTTCCGGTGGAGGAAATACGAGTAGTTAATTCCGAAAGAGAGCCATGAAGATATACAGTCGATGTAAGGATCCTGAAGGAAACGATCGTATCATAGAGACAGACGAAAATGCCTAGCCTATGTCAAAACAGCTCGTGTCGGAGTCGAAGATCTGCATAATTTATGAAACAGGCTGTAGTGGGATCTTCACCCTCTCGTGAGTTATTGCCAGCGACGGTCAGCATCTGCCTGCGGTCCTCACAGCTGTCATTAGGACTCAGAGCGACTGTTCTCCAGGCCAGAAAATGTACTGCACGGAATCAAATACGTTTGTGTCTTGAGCCACGCCCTTCTGAATAGTCCAGAGTTGCCAACGGATTACAACGGAGGGTGTAAATATTTATTACAATTCAATGTGCACCGCGTTCAATACAGGTCTTCCGGTCAGAAGCGCATTTCCATTGCTTGAGTACCTTATCAAAAACATGAGTTTATGTTTCATGGACCCACCATTTAAGCATCTGACGCCGCAGCGAAGCTCAATGGAACTCAGTGTTATGCTATCAAGACTGAGCAAATGCTAATGCATAACGGCTGTGAGTAGTTTATAAACTTTCAACGGTCGCTCAAGACACAGTTACATTGATCGCAGTGTTCATACTCAATTTTGTCAGTCTGACATCGTATATAACCAAGAATTTAAGTACCAGAACGATAATTAAGAAAAAAATGTGGAAGGAAGAGACAAAAACCTAAATTAACGTACCATTTCCACTATTTACCTGGGATAAAAACTAACCTTTTGCAGCCAGGGCAGTTAGCCTCTGCACATCCCAAAAAAAACAAAGCAAGTTTAGTGCATTTCTCAGACATAATTTACTTTGTTAAAATCTAATCAAACTGTAGTTATCAGATTGTAACGAGCAGAAATTATTTATACCTTCATTTCGAAAAAAAAAAAACTGAAGTCGATACAATGAACAGCTCTTGAGAAAAAAACAATATAAATCGATTTTTAGTGGACCTGCACGTAAATTGGATTTACAAATACGTGTTTAAATTAAACTGGCTAAACAGTTTCGGGGTCGATTTTCACCTCCTCACATATGTAAATCCGTCATTCTAATGGAGTGACCGAAGAAAGTAATTAACATAATAATTAGATATATATAATTGGTGCATTGCCATAAATTTTAGCTGTGAATACCTACAAGAAAAGCATCTACAACGAGACAGTCCTGAGTAGCTTCTGGATGTTAACGGGCTTTGTACTTACCAATGACAGTAAGGTTGTAGCGGAAGCTACGAGTCGGCGTATTCCGGAAGTCGACTCTGCAGCGATACACACCCTCGTCACGTAACCGGATGTCCTCCACCACGAGCTGAGCAGGTTCGGATACTGTGCGGAAGTATGCCCTGTTGCCAAACACTTCAGGGGCCGACCAGTGTCGGGCTTGACTCAGGGGCTTGCCTCGAACGTCGAAACTGCAGACAAACCAGAAAGCAGTTAACAAATGCCATCCTAGGATCTCAAGATGACAAACATTTCGACGCTGATCTGACGTCGCGTGGACTAGATGGTACGTATCAACATTTCGTAGGAACGCATCGCCACCAACTACAGCCCCGACAATGGAGGCAGTGAGTTCCTTCGAAATGCTGATATCTACATACGATTCCACACGGCGTTGCTGCCGAGAATACCAGCCCCGGGCCAGATGAACAAATACTGAAAGCCCCCGGTAAGATAAACCAGGGTATTCATCATTTACGAGCTCTACGTTTCGTAGTCTTCTTGGGAAAGAAACGCATTTGAACAAAGTGGTTTCGTAGGGACATCAAACATAATAGATATTCTGAACATCTTTTGGTACCGTGTACCGATTCATAATGTTAAATTAGTAGATAACTTCTTTCCACGTGTCTTCCCTAAGTCTGGACTAAAAAACATTGTTTTACTACTGAAAAATTGGGATCCTGCTCAAATATCAAATACTGTCATTGACATTTCCAACGGAAAATCTGAAGTAGAATCATTCAATGGATCCGGACTAGTTATGATTACGAACGTGGATATAAAGATATGAGGTTAACACAAACACATTTCTTGTATACAAGTACACGATTTCCATTTTACGTAATTATAAAGTGCGATATTTAAGAGTGCGAATTTGCGTGCCGCTCTGTGAACATGCCGTCTCTTTCATCATAAAGCTGCTTCATATATTGTGACAGAACAATCAATCACCCCAAATTCATTGTAAGGACGAGGTAAAATATAATAATTCAAATTACACAGTGATTCCATAAAACTCTCAAGACTTTAGAAATATTAATGGTACTAATCATGAACAACAAACTTGATCAACAAATTCAAATTTACGGTTGATGACTGTCAAGTCATTTAAAAAGTTACATACAATTAAATTCCCGTTAGAATTAACTGAATTTTCTGGTTGATGACTGTCAAGTCATTTAAAAAATTACATACAATTAAATTTCCGTTAGAATTAACTGAATTTTCGGCAGTTCCACCTTCGCAGAAATAATCCGTCACACGACTACTTAATTTACGAAAACAGATAAAAATAGTTTTATTAAATACCCCAGAACAAAAGACAGTATTTAATATGCATTGAAGCATTTCAGTCTGGATGTTTGATAATAGCTGTGCGAACTTCGTCCAGCCATAATTAATCTTCATCATTCACAATGGATTCCATTAATCTGTATGCAAAATAAGACGCCTTTAAAAAGAAATAAAAATTAAAGAGTAGTTACTTAAGAACGTGACTAGGACTGAACAGTAGATTTCCGTGTGGAACGAGGAAGCGGAGGGGAATTTTGCAGAATAGTACAGTCATTCCATGTATGGACCAACTCCACTCGT
The DNA here is from genome assembly GCF_000696155.1 of Zootermopsis nevadensis. Next base: position 12,296 of record NW_019060503.1, on the reverse strand, counting down.
AATTAAAAAAAGTTTTCCAGCCTTTCACCTCCAGCTTTCTTTTATATCAATCCACTGTAACAGTAAAGTTTAAGTCTGTGATCGAGTGCTATATTCTTCAGTTTTCTTTTAGCACTCCAGGGCGATATTAGAGCTGAAATTTACCGTGGTCATATTCATGAACAAACTAGTATAAAAGCCCAATTGAAATTCAACTGGGTAATATTTCCTTCGTACCTTTATCCTTGACTCCTTTCTTCACACCTTTACATTACCCAGAAGCACATTTAAAGCAGGGCAACTGTTTGCATCAGTTGACAGATACAGAATAATTCTACCTACCATCATTTCTGAGAACTAGATCAGATTCTATGCGTGTCGCTTAAACAAATGATCGCTTTAGATCGAAATGTTCACTTAAATTTCATTATAGTGCAGAATATATTGAAACCTAAAAGCCTGGCAAGACTTTAATTCGAAATGTATCGGATATTAACTTGGATAAACTGCCAGCTTAATGTCAGAAATATCCAGTAGTTTAAGTCAGTCTGTCCGTGCGAACAGTGGGCAGGTCCTTGAAACATCTCGGTTAAAATCCTTTTCTTTGTGTGATCACCTGTCCACTGTGATCTTCCGAGACTGTGACGTGGCGTGACGGCGTAAAATATCACCATCTGCCACTTCAGTTGAATAACTCAGTAACCAGCCAATCAATTCAATTCAATTAACACTGTAAAATTATGTACTAAAATGTACTGTTATTTTAGATATTGAATACAGTAAACGTATAATGAAAGAGAAACTAATTTCGTTTAATTGATCCATTCTGAAACATCTCAACGTGTTTTAATTGTTTCCCTGCGAATCTATCACGGGTTGGTTTTACATTATTACGCAGTGTACACCTTCATTTGTTTACACGTTATTACAGATAAACAATGCTGTGTATTTTTATACGCACCCACATACAGCTACGTCATTTAACAAATGCATGCGATATGTATTATTATTGCAACATTTCCAAAATAACAGAACCAAATGATATTGAAAACAGCTCCATTATTACGCGTAGACAGTGTTATTCTTCTATATAATAACCACGCTATTTACTACAATTGAAATAACTGATCATTTGATATTAACGGCGTTCGACTATCATATGTTTATACAGTGCATTATATGCAATCTGATTCTTAGTTTACTAATCAACAGTTTATGAAGTAATGAATTGGAAAATACTCTGTTGATGTTTTATGGGTTTTAAACGCCTTGTGGACTAGCAGTAGGTACCAAAATTTCGGAGGAACAAAGTGGTTTTATCTTCAGACAGTCTTATTTCAAGTTATTAATCTAAAAAAATCAGAAATGAACACACCACCGAAAAATCTCACTCATTAGAGCCGACTTGTTTGCTCAAAACCTGAATCTTTCGAATATAAAACTAAAGTTCTAACCACTCCACTGCTAAACCGTACACAGTCTCTTTCCAGGTATGTAGTTGTTTATCAATTCCTTTTCAAGTCCATACCAAATAACTGTAGTATAATGCCGAATGGTAAATCATGAAATAAGGATTTCATTCAAATTTTTGTAGTCTATTTTAAGACAATCCACTGGGCTGAGCTGATTACACTTCCCAAAACTAGTTATCGATATCTTCGTCTAAGTCCGAGGTCACGTGAATTATTTCAAAATTTTGGTTCAAAATCCGAAGGGAAGAAGTATCTTGGTAGACCTAGGTAAAGATGGGATAATGTTACTAAAACTGATATTAGGGCAATAGGGTGGGGGGTTTTATTGGATTAATCTGGCTCAAAACAGGGACCGGTGTCAGGCTCTTATGAATAAGACAGGCCTGAATGAACGTTCAGGTTAAATAAAAGGAGGAGAATTTCTTAACCAGCTACGCAACTATTAGCTCTTCTTGACGTACTCTTCTCCATGGAGATAGTTTAGTTTATACAATTGCTCATGCCTCACAATCCATACAAATCCAGTGTTGCAAAGCCAGTTATACTATAGGCTGGCAGTCGTATTGTAAGGTGCCCAGATAAATCTCAATTATTCGGTTTCCGCCTGCTAATCGCTAATGCGCCATATCTCGTTCATCTATCAGAGTCCCATGAGGTGAGCGACATCCCTGACCAAGCAACCATTATCACAGCCTCGGTCGTAAGTTACAGGCTCCATCTCTGCTCCAGCACTTGGCTGGTCGATCTCAGAATAAAGATACTTTTGTCTTTATAACTGAACACTCACCGCATCTAATATCATCTCTGAGATCTTTATTTTAAACCATATTAATTTCGATGAGTTTCAGATAAAGTAGGGATAACTTGGCCAATGAATATCAAAACTGACTTAGTACAGCAATGTTTTACGTATGCTTCAAATACCAAATTTAATCGGAATAAGTTCATAATTATCGAATATGAAATATGAGGGCGGAAAGACACGGTCTCCCATGTATGCATTCACTTGATACACTCCATGGAAATAAGGCATACAGGCACGGCATGTCCGGTCGTGAATGGACACGTCCTTTGTGCCGTATTTTAAGTGCACGCCCAAATACGGCCTCAGACCATGCCACAGCTCAGGCAGTTAGTCGCCGGCCTGCAACCGCGTAGGTCCGTGTTTAAGCCCAGGTCTCTCCGTGTAGGATCTCAGAAGACAACGTGGC
>NW_019060502.1:1636-12902 GCF_000696155.1 Zootermopsis nevadensis | reverse complement strand
TTAAAATAATTATTATATTTGTTTACCGTCAAATCACAATAAAATAGTAAGATAAGATAATTAAAATGATTAAAATATCATCTTATGTTCCATATCGAGCATTCGATTTACATCAATAACACCACCTCAACAATAATGTTATATTAATAATATCTAGACACAACTTCCTAAAATATACTGAGAAAGATGATAAAATTATAAAATTGTAAAAACTATAAATAATTGTAATTTGGGTTTAAAAGTTTATAATTTACACCTGATGACGGTTTGATAAACCGAAACATGTTGTGAATGTTCCGATGTAAATCGAATGCTCGATATGGAACATAAGATGATATTTTAATCATTTTAATTATCTTATCTTACTATTTTATTGTGATTTAACGGTAAACAAATATAATAATTATTTTAATTAATATCACAATATGATGTAGCTATACTATCTCAGAAATCTTGAATTTGGTTATTGCTATGTTTGTTGTTAATCTTTAAAGTATGTGTTGTGCATAAATGCATTATTATTTGTATAGGAAAATTATCATGCAGTGCTTAAAGTAGATGCAGACTTTGGTCACCCGTCACTAGAATACTATATGACGTAACTGTTAGTTTACAATTGACACATTTGTTTATTGGAGAGCAGATCCTGTTATTAGGTGGCCAATATTTCATGGGCTTTCCATAGTCTCTTCCCCTTTAACACTCTATTACTGTGCTTTGTTATACTGTATTATTGGAGGTTTTGTTCAACTGTAGCTAACATATGACTTGTAGAATTTGCCTTTGAGCTAGAGCAAAAGAAGTTCCCTTTCTTTTAGAGCAACACAGGAAAGGGCTGTTATTTGTCTGACTTGGCTTTTTATTGCCTGTCATAAAGTAACTTTCCTCAAGCTTGTCTCATTCCCAGAAAGTCTGTGGACTTCTGTTCTGAATTCTGAAAGTTGCCAAAGTCCACATTTTGAGTTTTCCGAAATTTGGGCTCTTGTTGATCCTGCAATTCTGCTTCTACTCGTCTTCCTTGTACCCATCTCAAATCAGTGTCAAATGTTGTATATGAATAATAATATAATATTGGTATATCTCAGTAAACCCTGTATGTGAACACTGTTTTGTAACTCGGACTTTCACCGATGCTATCCCCGCCTGATAATTGGGTTGTTTTTAAAGGAAATGGTGACACTTTGACACTGTCACCCCACAATCATTTCAAAATAAGCATCAGCTAAGGTCCGGGAGTGAGACAAGTATCAGTACAGAGTACAAAAGTTCACATATTGTACCCGGGATACGCCCTTGCTGACCAATATATATACACCAGCAAGAGCATTACCCAACACTCTTTTAGATCTGTTACGAGTCAGTCTTCACGACGGCACTTCAGTTCAGAGTCGGCCACTGCGATAGCCTTACGCAGCCAACTAGTGTAATTTACTATTTACTAGTAATAAAACCTTGTACGAGTCAACTCTCTGCAGTACTTATTCAATCGGCGACGAATAACCAACCAACCAACCAATCAAAATCCGCTCGACCAACGTTATTCGAACCCACACTGTACTTACACGGTTTTTCCCGTGTCTGGTACACAACACAAATGCTAACCCCATTTCTGTTTGTTCTTTCTGCTTTTCATTTTATGTTTTATGTCCGTGACAAAGGAAGCACCTTGTTATTTCTGAAGTTCACTGTTGTGTGCATTAAGAGAAATCTGGAGAATTTGGATTTCTTGTTCCAGACCTTCTGGTGGAAGGTGGAAAAGAATTATGTCCTCCGCCTGCCAAGTGAGGGAGACTAAGCCCAAAATTTTAGTAGTTTGTCATATAGAGATTTTTGCCCAGAAGTAGCCATGTTTATTTCATGATACTTGCATTTGTCTGTATAACTTTGGCTTGTGGGTGAGAGCCATGTCAGTTGTTTAGTGTTAACAGTAATTTTTGCAAACATTGCAGTAACACACATTCAAGGTGGGTATGAGATGGGGCCAGTTCCGGAGGCGTTATATATATAGGCTATCCACCCACGAAGACTTGCAAGGAAAATGTATTTGTCTGGATTCTCATGTACCATGATGTCATAATGTTATATAAATGAAACATTATTGCCATATTCTGCAGCAGCTGTAGATAATAGGTAAGAATTTGCATATTCTGACCAGGAAATGTTACCAAACATATAACACATCATATCACCTCTGACATAATTTAGGACTGACTTATTATTGGACACATTTATGACCTGGTGTTTTGTATTTGTAGGAAAATTTCTTGGTAATTGGCACATATCATGGCTACGTGCAAGTCTGGGACGTTGCCGTAAATTCCCAAGTTAATGAGCTGCTGACCCATCCAGACAGAGTTGGATCGCTTGCTTGGAATGGTGGTGATGTGTTGTCAGGAAGTAGGGATGGACTTATCTTACAATGTGATGTGAGAACTCCTAGTCTTGTTCCAGAGAGAAGGTTGATTGGTCATCAACACGAGGTTAGTAGAAAATCATTTAAATGTTATTAATTTTGTTATTATTGCAAAATAGTGTCATTGTGTTTTTGGACTGTGACACCATGTGGACTCACATAGACACCAGACTTTTGGAGATACATACAATTTCAATCTTCAGCTCTGAAGATAAAGACAGTTCAACTCCACATTGCATCATGACCCAGAAGAACAGCATCAACATCCCCACCACAGTCAGAACCTCACATGAAATTTTGCTGTTATCGTTGAGAGCTGAAAAATATGTTTTAAAATTATTGTCATCCATTGCAATTACTATAAATATCTTTTGTTTAAAAGTTTGCGGCTTGAAGTGGTCTCCAGACAAGCAGAGCCAATGACAATCGCCTCAATGTTTGGAATCTCCATTCGGACTCACCTGTGCAGACTTACACACAGCATTAGGCAGCAGTGAAAGGTAGGAATCATTGTGTTTATCATCCACATTTGTGACAGATTAAAATAAGATTCTATGAAGTGAGTAAATATTATTATATTGTCACGTGTTTGTGCAGTCTTTGCTGCAAGAAAAATCATGCACTTAAAACCAAAAGTGTTTTTAAATAAATTCTGTTAATATAATTCAAAACAGAACGAGAAACTTACACAATAACAACTTACACCAAGATGGTGTGACCGCTTTATACCTTTGTCGCTAAGTATCTTTTCTAGAGCGATCACAATAAACATGTCAAAAACGACATTATTCTAATTAATAAACATAGGCAGCCATTTTTAACGGAAGTAATACTGTAGTAAAATTTGAAACTATTGTTTCTTAATTCGCCAATTATCCTCAACATCAGACCAATAGAATTTAATTAATCTAACATGTATGTTTTTTATAATGTGAAAACATATGTTTTAATAACACGCTTTATTAATCAGTCAGAATGTCGATTTACTTTCATTACCAACACTCAAGCATGGAAGTTTCTTTCATATTAACTAATGCTTCAATGCAACTCTTCCCAAACTAAACATTTTCTAGCAGTTATAGGCAAAGTGGAATATTTGAAATTGATAAAATATAATATATTAGCTTGCGATATTTCACTTAGACATTATCCCTAAAGTATACATCGCATCAGTTTACCACGTTGGTCACAGTGACCTTTCGTACGAGTCCACATATATTACATCGAAAACCAGTGATTTGTTTACGTGAATGCGTGGAAAATTTACACAAGATGGAATTATCGTAGGTTGTCAACACACAGTATGCTTTTACAGTTGGAGTTGTAATAATATGTGAGGTGTTGTTGTTTGCATTTGGTTTTAAATCTGCTCGACTCGCGTATACGGGCGATGACCGGAAAACAGCTGACAAGAAATGAAGGACAAGGTAGTATTCTCGTTGTTAAAGAAGGAACGCACTGATTTATCAAGTTTTTTCGGTATATTTATGCATCCTATCTCACTCCTTCTCTATAGAAGACTTTACTCCATCCAAAAAGTTCAGCTATTATAAGTACTGGTTATGCTTTTTTGTGTGGCAATGTTGTAGTTGACTGTAAATTACTGTCATTACTTTGTAATTTATAAATTTATAAAATTTATATGTAAATCGAGTACTCGATACGGAACGTAAAATGATATTTTAATCTTTTAATTATCTTATATTGTGATTGACGGCCAATTTTAATATATTTTTAATACTATTTGTAATTTATATTTGTGTTAGAAACAAATATTGTATGTGTGCTATGACATGTTCTACGTTTTGGCTTAGGTCCATGAAGGATCCATAGAATGTAAATAAATTCTATTCTTTCTACAGCTTCAAATCTGTATAGTTAAATAAGTTTCCATATAATTTTTTCACATACTGAATTTTTGCCATACTGTGGGACTACCGTTCCTCAAGTAAAGTTATATAAAATGTTACCAAACAATACTATATCAAGAAATTAGAATGATGTTTCATAATTTTCAGTAGAGTGAGAAACAATTTTAAACAAAACGTTACATGACGAGGTCATGACTTATGTACATCTAAATTTGGTTGTTGAAACCTAAATGGAGAAGATCACTTGGGAGACATAGGCATAGATGGGAGGATAATTAAGGAAATGGGCTATGAGGGTGTGTAATCTGTTTAATGTTAAAACCACTGTTAATTCATAACGTATGTTGAGATTGAGATGATCAGGAAGTCTTTTCTGTGCCTGTTCTATTTACAAGCATATATTTCCTGTAGCTTCTGAGGTGAAACAAGAAAGGGATGGGCATTAATGAACTTTGCACCCAGTCTCTCGTGCATTGAAACTACTAAGGAAATTTACAGTTCATTATGGTGGGAGATATCCTTGTCTTGCCACATGTACTGTTCTGAGTGCATAATTAATTTGTTAGGTTAGGTTTGGTTTGAAAATATGGACAAGAAATGCACACAAGAAATTTTATGTAAAAGTGTTGTGTTAATTATTGCCACATCTCTTCATATTCTGGATATCTTGGGGTGTGTTCCTCATGACTGACATCTGGACATGTTTTTATAGATTCCTCAACATTGATTTCTGGGTATTACTTGCAACACATTTGTTGAAAAACGTGATACAAAGTGAGAGTTATTGGCATGTCTTGGATGTAGTGGGCCTTGATGCAAGGGCAGTCACTAGGCACTCGTGAGGCACAGATTTCAGATCGTTACAGCAGTACACAAAACTCTGGTTTAAAAATGTGCCTGTCTTGTATATTTGTTTTGACAACCCTGCTCTGTGTTTGTTTGCTTTTGTGTAGCATCATCACATTGTTCTGTTCTGCAGAACATTTCTGTATTACATTTTGGTAGGTCACTTATTTAAAAAAAAGCATTCAGTGTGTGTGTTTTAAAATTAGTTTAAATGGCCAAGAACACTTTACACTTACATTACGTAGTAACCCTGTTGCATGTGAACACCATGAAGATGATGGAAAATTGAAGCACACAATGGTAGTGGTGGGGAAAAATAAAATATTTGTGTATAACAAACCTATCTATACTGCTAAAAGATTGTTATTTTGTACTGCAGACTAGTCAACGACCTGTCAAGGATTGCTCAGGGGCGACAAGCTCTGGAATTTACATCAAGTTACTTTCACCTAAATAGAGCATGTAACACTGTTTTTAACAATTAGCAGAAAATATGAGATTGATCTCTATATATTTCACCCCCAATTCCTTTCGTGGGTTACAGTTATCCCTTAGATTCTGAATATTTTTGTATATACATAATAAGATAAATCTATTGAATTCTGAATTCAGTGATACAGGTGTTGTTGTAGAGATTAGTCTTGTTAAGATTGCCTTAAATGTAAAGGGTTTTATTATGAATGTTAGTGAAAATTGTATAATTTTAAGTAATTATTTTGTTAATTAATTTGAAATAATGATTATTTGTTTCAAAAGTTAACCTCTAATTTTTTTTTGGACAGTCATCAATTACTGCTTATTTCTCTCTGCAAGATACCATGATTTAACTTACACAGGTGCTGATCGTCATAAGGAAACTGACAGTGAGTTGGTATCTCCAAAATGTAACAGCAGCATTAAGTCTTACTACAGTAACAACAGCCTCAACTCTGGAAGTTCAGGACAAGGGGTGTGATTGGTTCTGGCAACAACAGAACAGTTTGAAGTGCTCAAACATCAGAAGAAAATCTGGGAAACAGGTATTACTTTGTGAGTAGTGACTCTGTTAGATTCATTGATTATTTTGATTTGAATCAGCCACAGACATGTATGAATGATTAGGAATGGTCTGTTTGAAAGTACATGACCAGTTCATGTTGCAGTTGCAAGTGGTACTTCATTGTATTCCTGTGGCGATGGAGAAGCGGTACAATATGATTCTGTTAGCCCTGATGAAGGTGAGTTGTTTATGAGTGTAAATATAGAGACTGAATAGGACAATGGACACGGTCTTGTATGATAAAAGTTGGAGCCTGATAGTCTAGATGTAATCATTAGTTACACTATAACAGTATGCATGCTGCTTGTTCTGCAGAGCTCTGACAATTAAAACCACAATGTTAAGGGATTTGTCAGATTCTCATGTATTTATGAAAATGCTCAGTTTATAAAATTACAATTGTTTGTCCTTCTTTATGTGGATCTGAAACTTGGTTTTTGTGAGGGAAGAGTATCGATTGAAGATGTTTGTAACAAACTACTGAGCGGAATATTTGGACACTTGAGTCGAGTTATCAGCATGTGCTGGAGCCCCCACACAGGAGGTCAATTGGTGTCGATCTCTTATGATCATACAGCACAGGCACACTTTATAACTGTGTGTGCTATTACATTGATTGATTATTTATTTAATTAGTGGCACTGTACTTCGGAGTTAATGCGGCATTGAATGGTGGAAAGATTTTCCATGAATGGTGATTAGGTAAGGCTTTGGTGGTTGACATCTATTTGATAGTATTATACCAGTATGTGACATGAGAGACTAAGGAAAATGACGCGTAACTTCTTTGTTATGGGCCTCCTAAATGCGAAATGAAAGTGCTGACCAACCATATGCAGCATGTGGTCTATATAGGTGAAATACGCATTGTGTTATGGTGGCAGTGTTTCTATCCAAATTCATTATTAAAATTGTTAATTGAGGTAGGTTTGACAGACGCATGTTCAAGGATCTGTCATACCAGATCGCACAATAGATTCCTTTGCTCCGTATTTCATCAATTTGTAGATGGCCTTCTGCATTCATTACTTTTGAAGATCTGTTAAATGTTAGCCCATACATTCTCTTTCTAGATAGTTCTTTAGAATTACTTTACAGTGTCTTAGGTAATCCATTAATCTGAACAATTTAAAGATTGGAATAAAAATGAATATTGAGGGAACATATTTTATTTCCTGCCATTTCTGAATGTGGACAGTTGTCTCATCTCTTTGATCTAATATTTCTCTATACATAGGTTGTAAGTACTCCCACAGTGTCCTGCTCCTAGGATTGATTGACTGCTTGCAAGTTAGGCCCATCAAGCAAAGTAAGAGAATTAATTTCATATCCATTGCAGCTTTAAAATTAGCATTTTATGTACTAATGCATATGCGATGGTCTAATGAATTTTAATTATGAAAGCATTTTATAGGATTTGTGACTTTATGCTTTGCCCGTGTTTCCGTAGGTTTGGAATGCGCCATGTCAGCAAGCAGTTGCCAACTTTTGCTTACACTCTAGCCATGTATACTGCTGTGTGTGGTGCCCCCTTGACCCAGATATGATAATCACAAGATCATCAGATTTCACTCTCTGCGTATGGAGGGTCTCAAACCAGATACAGGCTTAGCGCTCAGAAAGAAGTAAGAGTTGCAAGTCATTCAACCAAGATGCAACTTGAACGTAATGTTCCTTCATAAATTATGTTTTAACGATATAATACAATCAGTATTTAGCTTCACTGCTCAGAGAACATATTGTGCGAATGATCTGTTTGCGGCTGCATTACCAAACCTTCTAAAAATGTAAGAATGAACTGGTTCATAAACTTAAAGTGGTACGTTCCTGTCTTCATAGAAACGTTCTTTAGAGTCAGATAATGCCTAGTTTAAAGACACACTATGGCACGATTAAAATTCACAAAGTTACAGGCTGATATTTGCTGTTCTCGTTTTTCGCTTTTTCAGATCGTGAAACGCACAAATCTGGAACTTGTTGTGTTTTGTAAGGATTATTTCAGCTGTACAAGACAGATTAATTTCTTGTATCCCTATAGCCTAGCAGTAGTAATGACAAATATTCATTATAACTTATGTGACTGACATGCGAATTCCTCAAACATTTGTGACTGAGTGATTCATTATACAGATATGTTTTGATGTCCAAGGTATATTTGAAGTACTGGTTGCATATTTTGGAAGTAGAGACAACTCCCAACATGAAAGTCAAATCTAGTACTGCTGTGTCCTGTACTAAAATAATAAATTTGCATTCTCTTTTCATTAATGGTATGCCATACTGAAGAGGAACAGCTTTATTTGTCAGTCCCAAAATTAAAGGTAACTTTCCCATATACTGATGAAGTTTTTGGAACATTGGAACATTTAATGTTTATCGAAATACATTTGTCATAAAAGAAAGAATCATAATTTCTCTTGTTTCAAGCCACCTTTGCTTTCTTAGTGCATTTTGGAGATAGGCTGAGGGTGAGGTATGAATACTGAATGACAATAAATAATTGCAGAATCTTTGGATGTCCATATTACATTCTGAACTGTGTTTCACAATTACTGAAACATAGTGATACAGGAGGAGACAGTGCATGACCTACCACAGAACTCAAATTCTGACTCTGAAGACTGTAAAGATTCAGTGCTTTCAAGAGAGATTTATGTCGGTCGAGTGGTATTGAGCAAGAGGGTGGTAATCGAGTAGCAGGTATGCTTGCAGAAGTGTCTTCTAAGTTTGCAGTCACAAGAAGCTAATTGTTCTGGCCAATACCAATTTATTCTTGCCTTTATCGTGATTATAAGAGGAAGTAGGAACTGGGAATGCAAGTGATACTGTAGCAGGAAACTTGGTCTTCAGTTAGCAACTGACATATGCACATCCTGCATTACAATTTAGGAATGTGCCATACAAAGAAAAGCATTAAATGAACGAAACTTAATTTAAAATTGTATTAATTATTCGGTTTTTGTCCGTCTAATCACAATTCATATATAAATTTACAATTAAGATAATTAAAATATCATTTTGTGTTCCTCATCGAACAATCGATTTACAATTGGAACATCTTTTTACAACATGTTTCGGTTTCTATATAAACCATCTTCAGGTGTAAAAGTTAAAATTATAAACTTAAAACTTAATTACAATTTCTGATATGCAACATTTTTTGGTGATGTTCACTTCCAGATTCATTTTTTTTTAAATTGGAGTGCATGTTTTTTGATGTTCTACATCGGCCTGTAATACAAATGATTTAAAGAAATAGTAATGAATATGAAAGAATATAGAAACAAAATAATATATTGGAAAGTAAAATTGAACATACCAAAGATGAGAGTGTAGAAACATCTTAATGTGTCTGGAAGCACTAACGTATCTGAACAGATGTGGCTCACTACTGATCGCGGTTGCTTGTAGGGAAGGTCAGTGAAAGGTGGTTGTTGGGGGTGGGGTCAAGCTTCTGAAGGGCATTAAAGATGGGGTTATTAAGGTAAATATTATTATCGTTTAGGCAAATGTTTTGTTTAAATGTTTGCTGTATATGATATTTTTCTATTGTGTCTCTATGTCTTTTATTTTGTACTATTATAATAATAAATATGCTTAAAAAATAAAATAATACCAAATTACGCTAAAATTAAAATACAAGGAAATAACCCAAATATACCATTAATAAAATACAAAGCTGAAACATTATAAATAAAATTAGAAATCAAACAACTATATAAAATACTACTAATACTAAAATGTAGTGAAAGAAAGTAAAATTCCGTATATGTTAAAGCTGTTGGTTGACTGATTTGGCCAGTACTACAGTGTGTTGCCCACCGCCAGAGACATGCAGCACAAGGCATGACTTTAATAGCTTTCCTTTGATTATCTGTGGTGTATGTTCGTCCTCTTCTTTGCCTGTCCCCAGTTGACCTGCATAGCCCATGCCCCATGCATACAGCTCACCTGGACAGCAAGGGAGAATCTAAAAGACTTAATTATAGCAAAGTTGAAATATATATTAAAAATTACAGTCACTCACAATTATAATAATAAAATAATATTAAAAGATTTAAAACATCATTTAAATACACTACTAGTTTCTGCTGTATTCAGCCATCGACGGGTGTATGCAGTATAAACCGATCACCATTTTACTGATTTTTAACGTTATTCATATTTCACTGTCTTCATTCTTGATGGTGTTCTTGTTCTTTACCGTTTCTTGTTTTTGTGCTATCATTAGTCATTACTAGGTTTATATTTTTGTACTTTGTGTTGGCATCATTTTTTGTGACTGTGAAGTAAAGTTTTAATTCCATTAATGACAATTAAAAATTGAGAATATAGAATATAGAAAACAAAATAATTGGTAAAAGTAATTGGTAAAATAGTAAATATAATAAAAATAATAAATAATAAAAATAAAAACAAACATGTAAACTCACCCAAGAAGTAATATCCCACTCGTAGTAAGTGAATGAAGAAACTGAACTACACAGGATTGGGGCTGGTAAACGACTGTGGGGCTAGTGGGTGAAAGGTGGTTTGTCCGGGTTGGGGTCAAGGTACTGAAGTGTTTTAAAGATAGGATTATTGAGTTCAATACCATTATCATTGAGGCATAAATTTTGTTTATAATTTTGATATATGTAATATTTTTCTATTGTGTCCCTATGTCTTTTGTTTTTTACTATTTTCATTATGTCCATTGTTTCATTGATTGTATTATATGCATGTCCTGTATTGAGAATGTGTTTAGAGTATGCAGAACTATCTTTATTGTGTTTTATGGCTGCTATGTGTTCTTTGTATCTTTGTGTGAAGGTGCGACCTGTTTGACCTATGTATATTAGAGGGCAATCTTTACATTTCAATTTATATATACCTGGTAGTTGATATTGGTTGTTTATGTTTGTAATTGGTTTTTGTTTGAGGATGTTTTTTATTGTGTTTTTAGTTTTGTATGCTGTTTTTATTTTATTTTCTTTAAATAATTTAGTTATGAATTTGGTTTCTTTACCTATGTATGTAAAAGTGGCCCATTTGTTTTGTATGTTTTCATTTTCGTTGGGTTTTGTTGTATTATTAGGTTTTTTATTTAGTTTATAG
>NW_019060500.1:1270773-1282285 GCF_000696155.1 Zootermopsis nevadensis | reverse complement strand
ACTGGGACCTGTTCATATACGTTCTTGGCAGATGATCCAGAAGTGGTTTGCCATTGCCTTCTTCTGTGTGTGAGTGGAGTAATTGTTGGGATGCCACGGAGAAACCGGGGAAGCCCCCGGAGGAAAACTCCATGATGCCTAGACCACGACCTTGCCCAACACAAGTTAGAAATTCGGGCACTGCCGGGAATCGAACCCGGGGGTAGCGCGTATGGTGCAGGTGGGAAATACGTACAAAACTATTCGGAGCATTGAAGGGTAGCGATTATTTCGAAGACCTAGATGTTAGATGTGGACGTGAGTATGTCTGAATCTGGCCAAGATTCGAATTGAAGGAACTGTAAAGAAATTACAAATGTTATCCTTGTGCAGAAACAAAGAATTACATGCAATGATAGACAGAACACGCGCAAACACGACGGAAGTAGGATATGCAAATATTCTTTATAATAGACACCCAAGCAATGCGGGAATTTACGAACTGATTAGAGAAGCCGGAACAGACGAAGTAATGCTGCCAAATCACAAGAGCACAGAAGAGGCAACTCGGAAGAATTAGTAATAAATTTTAGGATAATATTAAACTGGATCTTAAAATACACAGGATGTAAGGATATCGAATATATTCACAGGGCTGTTGTGAATACGGTAATGAAATTTCAGGCTCAATAAGAACTGCAAATTTTTAGAGTAGATGAATTTAATGTTGACTTTAAAAAAAAATTGCTGCTGAATGGAGTTAGATTTGTGAGCAGTGTACCATGTACAGACGATGATGAAGTTAACATCTTGACCTAAAATATTATACGACAAAGAAGTGCTGATGTACAGTAAACTGATACCGAAGAGGCCCCCTGTAATTTACACAATTTTTCAAAGCCGTAGGGGACTACAAAGTGGGAATAAACCTGGTTCGCCTAATAAGACAGCTGAGCTTGAACACGTGGATCACGCTTCTGGACTGACTGTGCGTACAAACCCTTGCCTCAGCTTAATGAATGGGCTGTGTAAACTTTCCTGATGTATTGATCATTTATCTTAACAAGCCTGAACGTAATTGGTTAAAACTTCGGGCAGAGCCATGACGATGCATCTCAATCGTGCTCCACAGGGGTGTACAAACATAGAACACTTGGAAAAATGTATTTTCATGGCAAGGTCAACCTTGGAAATACCCAGGGACTTTCTTTAATTTTCACGAGATTTGTCTCCGCGTGCCCATGAACAGGAAACATGAATTAGCTGAAGAGTAATGTGTTTAAACTTTTTTTTTTAAATAGCCGCCAATGTCGTCCACCGTGAAACAGCATTAACCAATTGGTCTATGTATTGGAGACGTGTTCTGTTTTATTAGAGAAACAATTTGCTCTTTAAATTATTATTTAGATGAGATCTGTGCTTCAAAGCGTTAATTTATATGCTGTAGATTAACTGAATCATAAAGTATGATTTTGTGTGTGCAGTTGAATATTGTAGGATTCCAGAAACATATTCAAGCATACCTGAAAAGTAAGTACACAAGACGAGCTCTTTAGCTGGAGACTTACAAGCCTACAGATACCACAAGTTCCACTGCACCATCTTTCTTTAGTCCGGATGTTTATGGACTATAATTTACATATTAGGCCATATTTACAAACTCAATGAACCGTTAGAGTCTCCATTTATTTTGTGGGCAAATGTGAAGAACTCGAGGAAATAATTTGACAGCGAATATTACACATAAACATCAGATAGAGTGATTTACCACACAACACTAGCGTAATATTCAGACTGCTCACTGAAAACTATTTTATAGTTGTAAGACTTGAGGTTCTCACAGCGGTGAGTATGAAGATTTCTGTCTTCTGGGTTGTTGCGCTGTGTAGTCTGGTCGATGTTAACCAACGTTTCAGAGGTCATACTGCCTCCGTCATCAGGGCGATGAGTATGAAGATTGCTGTCTTCTGGGTTGTTGCGCTGTGTAGTCTGGTCGATGTTAACCAACGTTTCAGAGGTCATACTGCCTCCGTCATCAGGGCGATGAGTATGAAGATTGCTGTCTTCTGGGTTGTTGCGCTGTGTAGTCTGGTCGATGTCTACCAACGTTTCGGAGGTCATACTGCCTCCGTCATCACCCTGATGACGGAGGCAGTGTGACCTCTGAAACGTTGGTTAACATCAACTAGACTACACAGCGCAACAACCCAGAAGACGGAAATCTTCATATTTTATAGTTCACTGGACTTCAGCTCATCCATAGCGTTCTGTCGTTTCACAGACGCTAAAATTTGATTTTTGAAACTTCTTCCCGCAATGAAAATTAATCCTTTGGCTGTGGACCAAACGTGACTGGAACTAAATGGAAAATGATGGAGCTAAT
Source organism: Zootermopsis nevadensis (assembly GCF_000696155.1). The sequence goes on along the minus strand of NW_019060500.1, from coordinate 1,279,923 downwards.
CATTTTTAATGTGCTTAGGTTTGAAACATTTCAAAAAAAGCTACCATATTTTATGATTACTGAGATTCGTGCGTCCACCACCTATTAAAGTATCGCGGGTTTTGGGTGACTGCAAATGGCAAAACGTTCATACCAATTTTCGTCAAAATCCATCCGAAGTTTTTAGAGCTGAAGTATGCGGACAGACGGGATTAGCTCTACGTGTTTGCACAACGTGAAATAAGCACACGAAAATGTTATTTGAAGTAACATTTAAACGTTAAGTAACCCACTGAACACGTAATTATACTTTTTAATCAGGTTTATGCTTCAGTAAAAACGCAGATTACTATGTTGACGGAAGTCCTGTTCTGCTAACGGGCAGGCCACTTGTTTACTTGTCGGCCGAGAGCGATATTTTCTGCTTTACGATGAAACTCATAAAGGAGCCACTTGGTAGGAGATCCCCTTACACTGTCACAAGCTGTTACACCATATTTCTCGTGAAAAAACTACACACAACTGAAGATACCGAAGGCTTCACGGCGTCTCAAACCTTAATAAAGCGACTTTAATAGCTCAATTCGATTATAGTGGTCGAACAGCTGTAACACTTGGCATCGCACATTCGAATCTCGCTTCAGGCAGAGTAATTAACCTAAAAGTCTATTTCTTGTAATGCATTTTATTTTTTGGTGACTTGAACCCGTGATATGTGTTAATGACTACGCGGTGTCATATCCCAGAACACGACAGTTAAATCTTCACCGCCATGACTAAGAATTTGAGATCAAACATATTCTGCCGAGATTTGAATTTATTTATTGTGACACGCTCCACAGTACGAACGCTAGGATAGTTTTTAGGATTGAGCTGCAATTGTCTTCTTCCAAATCCTAACTATCCAGCATTCATTATCATCTTTCCATCTCATAAGACGCTATATAACTGTGTAGTTTAAACACTTTCGTCAAATAACCACAAATAATCAATATCCAACCACTTCAATTTATTTTTATTTTTTCTGCAGTAAAAAATCCTAGATATTTTCTGTGTGGTCTATTTCCAAAATTATAAAACCAATAAACTGCTCGGATAGAGGCGTGGCCAATTTTTGTATTGTCATCAAGAGTGATAACGCTAAATTTCACGGCGTCCTGCTGTTAAGGGCTCAGGAAAATGCACGCGATGAATGTGTGAAGGGCAGGAAAGGGTTTTGCTTCTTAATTAAACAGACAGTTTTGCTTCGTAATTAAAATGTCCGTCAAACAGTTTTGCATATAAATTAAAATACTTTTTAATTTCACGTTCAGAAATTAAAAAAAACGGAACGGCAACTGGTGACGTTGTGTACGCGAATTGTCCTCGATCTGACCCACAGCGATCATAGGATGCGGGGTGTTAACAGCTGTCCGCTAGGACGACGGTATCAAAAGTCACTCTTGGAATAATGTTGTCCAAGGCCACTGTTGCAACAAGGTAAACTGCAGTCGGTATTATAACAATACGACGAAACACACAACAGGCAGATATGGACAGGCCCATAAGGTATTCATCTTCCACGCTAAATTTAAAAAAAAGAGATGTGGCCTATTTTAACACGTTCATCTTATCATTTACCGAAATGTTCTGAAGAAAAATACTGAACGCCGACGAGCTCTTTATCGGTTTCCGAACCCGGGACCGGGTAAATGAATGGCAGAAGTCCCAACTTAACAAAGACTGCCGGCCAGGCTTTAAGCTCTTACTGAAGAAAAATACTGAACGCCGACGAGTTCTTTATCGGTTTTCGAACCCGGGACCGGGTAAATGAATGACAGAAGTCCCAACTTAATAAAGATTGCCGGCCAGGCTTTAAGCTCTTGCAATTTCTACCCTGTTCCCTAACATACTGTGTACAACCCTGTCCTAACATTAACGCCTTCTAAGTCCAAGATGGCGGATAAATATTTCAAGTGAGACGAACTACTGGCATCCATTAACACGTTAAATAGATTAACGTTTCAATGAAGAAGGCTTTTTCATCGCTAGAAAGAGTCGAGATGGATTTCTGTTCAGAAAACAACATTAATTAGAAGGAGAATGATGATGAGTGGGGGGTGGGGAGCGTCTTGAGGAGACGAAAGTTCTTTCAAGTCATCGCCATCGCGAAGAATAACTCCACAAACAAAAGCAAACAAGTGATTTCGATGAAGCACGGACCGCCTGGTGCAACAAAAAGTTAACGACAGAGCCACAGGGTGTTCATGAAACAGCATTCCGTTTTTTGCTGTACGGACAGTTATTCTATTTAGAAAACACAAACAGCCGGTTCTCGATTCTTGCGCTACTTATAAAGTTCGATTATAATTCACCACGTGACAGAGTGGTAAGATTTCAGGTTCTTATGGTGGTGAGTATGAAGTTAAATGTCTTCTGGGATTTTGCGACGTGTAGTCTGGCAAGCACTTCTGAAACGTCGGTAAGTTTTTACCAGACTATACCGCGCAGCATCCCAGGAGTTAAGCCATCTTCATGTGTTAGAATGTATGAATCAACAAATGGAAATTATTTTTCTTTAAAAAAATCTTTAGTTATCTAATACATGTTAATGTTCCAGAAGAGCTTAGAATTATGAAAAAACGGCAGTTATTAATGACCGGTCATCAGCCTGATATCAAACCCGGAACATCCCGAATACGAAACAGCATTTGATGGCATTTCGACCTAACCTAACCTAACCTAACGACAGATCTACAGTTGCAGTGTGTGGTTACATACGCTAACGAAAATTACAATTTATGTACGTAAACGCAAGGCGGAATAATTCCTTCTAATGTACAGCATCCGAACTGATTTGTTACGTGGTGTGATCAACGTGCGGACATTCTGTGTCCACACAGAACATGTTGCAGTAGAATACATTTAAATAGTGTCCTCTTTCTTTACTTTCTAGTTTCTCTGTCTCACACTCTCCGTTGGTCCAGCCGTTTTCTCCATCCATCTTAATTCTCTGTCGCCCTACCGAGACGTCGCTGGTATAAAAACGAATTGTTGAATGAGGGTGGACTGAGGCCGGGCCACGGCTTCGCTACGCTCCATCCATCATACCACGAGCAGTCGATGAGACATTCCTCGGACGTTGGATTGGATATTGAAGGACCCGTTCTCCAATCGCCTTATAAACTTCGATAATAGACAAAATCGAGCCTTGAGGTACTGAAACCACATCCTTCCAACGGGGATACAGATTTTTGTAGAAACGGCAAGCCAAATTGGATGTATTAATTGTTACAGATATGCGCATTGTTCGTCCATGCGAATAATAAGCCATATTTTTAGTTTAGTACGAAAAATTCTTGGTTTTAAGATGATTAAAGCCACAGAGCTTTAGAAGCTGACAGTCGCTTAGTTGGAAAAGACGCCGTCCGCCGTTTATGAAACTCCAAAGTCTATTTCCGTGAACCAACTGGACCCTTTCCTGAGCGAGATGAATCCAATCAACATCCTAATACAATATTTTATTAACAACAAATACTAATATTCTACCATCTACGTCTGTATCTCTAAAAATGTATTTTTTTTCTTCAGATTTTCCGACAAAAAGTTTGTAATCGTTTATCGTCTATCAATCAGATTATCCCAAATTTTTGCTAATGTACACATTATGTTATGAAGAATTAGGCCTATGTAGAAAATTGGGCTTGAGCGGTGTCCCATGCGTGCCACATGCCCCTCCCATCTCATTCTCCTCCTACACTATATCCCTAATTCTATTTGGCGAAAAGCGGAAAGGTCCAAGAAACTGCACTGCAAGAAGAAGGTGATTTGGTTAAGATCACCTCCAGTCCGTTCCTTGTGACTACCTTCCGGCGTCGTCTTCAAAGTGCAGAAAATATCTACCCGGACTTTAAACCCGGCAGAAATGATCCCATCAAAATATACAACTTCTGCTCATAGTACAAAGTTTCATTTGAAACACATCTGCCTCTCTGGAGTGGATGAAAATCGAATAAGAAGTTTGATTCTCTTTATGGCCATTTAGAGAAAACTCTCCCAGTGTCACGAACACGGATCCCAGTCCCCCTTTTCTGTTCGTTCCCCAGGCCCCAACGTCCGGCTTTTATAGTGAAGAACAGCACAACGGAACATTCGATGTCTTTCCCCATTTGACAGTTCAAGAAGGGGCTCAGTAATTTGTACTAATCACCAAATATACTATTACAATGGCGGAGAACACAGCGCGCATGGGAAAATAGAAATATACCAAAATTTTGGCTGAGAAACTTGAAAGAAGGTGATCACTCGGAAGATTCTAGGTGCATACGTAAGGATAATATTAAAATGGATCTCAGAAACAAAGTTGGAGGGAGTCGATTCGAATCCTCTGGCTTAAAATAGGGACCGGTGGCCGGCTTTTGTGAACGCGGTAATGAACACGTAGCATTTGATGTTCTCACAACGGTAAGTCCGAACTCGGCTGTCTTCTGGGTTTTAGCGCCATGTACTTTTGTGGAAGTTTACCAACGTTTCAGAGATTCTCGCTGCCTCCATCGTCAGGGAGATGAGTCTTCGGTATCCACCAAAGAAGAGGAATATCTGGACCTGATGAGTGTACAGTCAGCTTCTCAAGGACCCGGCTCCGTGGAGTTAGTTTCACATTTAATTGTCAAATGGGGGAGTGGAGATACAGATCTACTCATTCTTATTTCAGAGAAAACTACAATGATGCAGAGGTTCATAATTTGTTATTTTTACGAAATATTATCACGAAGATAAAATCCAAAACGATAAATTGTGCGGGACATGTGAATTCATCAAATTCCGATATTACAGGCGTATATATAAAATATTTCATAACGCAACGTGAGAACTGCTATGAATTTGGGCTAATATGAAAGTTTACAAAATACCACTGCACTATCAAATACGAAAGTCATGCACATAGGACACTTCTGCAGTAGGACACGTAGCACCTGTTCGATATCACTGCATGCTGCTGTGCGGTACAGCCAGCCTCACAGGAGCAATGCTGATCTGAAGGAGATACGCCGGTCCCAGGTTCTGAGCTTGCTTCACTCTCAGCATGTCATCATGGCGTCCCCAGGGACCCGAGGGTAAGCAGTCCGACCAAGACAAGGGCCCTTGTAGCTCCGGAAACGGTTCAACATAATTAAAAGGGAATTTCACCGGGTTTCTCACTTGATATGAGTTCAGCTCAGGTAAGACGCTTTAATAACAGAGTCTTCTAGTGCTTAACAATCTTAAGTACAGAGAGAGAGAGGCTAATTTGAAATAAAACAGCTTAGGCAAGTGAGATACTGAGTGAAACCATGATAAATCTCTTTCAGGTTGTCCTGTCATCAGATCCGGAATCGAACCTTGGATCTTCCGAATAAGAAACTAAGTTCAGCAAAATATTACTTTGAAATAATACTCCCAAATACTCTCCACTGTCAGCATTGACAGTTTTATCGCGTTCGAATTAATATTGACATTAAAAATACGTAATCAAATTTTGCCCTATACATTGAGTCAAAAAGCTTTCAAAAGTTCGCATTTTTAATAATTATTTGCCACCTGAAATCAGATGTCTGCTTATTAAGATAAGAGCAAGACTGTCACAAGGGATTACAAAGTCATTCCTGAAAAATTCTGTGTCCATAATTTGCAGTGGTAATTTTTAAAAAGCTAACCAGTTAAGAAATCAACTGCCTTCTATGAAACCCAAAGGTTAGGTTAGATTTATACAAGACACCGATCCTGGACCCTATACTGAGCTGTATCTGATATTCTTCTAGAACGCATAAGACAAAAATTCAACACTGTAGCACAAATCTTACTACGAGAAAAGTAAGTATTCAAGCTCCCTGAAATATTATGTTTTAGAATTATTTCCATGTTAATAAAGATTTTAAACAGGGGATCTCCCGATCGCAAGGATGCAATCGGCGGTGCTTCAGAAGTTCAGCTGAAGAATAAATACTTGTAGTCCGGACCTCTCAGAAAACACCTACTGCTTTGGTTCTTACTTGTAACACGCAACACAAAATACAGGAGTGCGTATCTGGGCAACGTACAAATAAAAGGAGGCCATCCTGATTTTTTTTTATTCTAGTATCTACTCATGAATAGCTGAAGTATATTTAAGTCATAAAACTCTGCAAGGAATATGTTTCTGAAATATAAACTCGAATCGCTACTGATGTATCGTATTTAGTTACGAACCTGCCGGTGTACCATAAGCACATTACTAATTTCTCTACTTGAGAGTGTGGAAGGAAATTCCAGCTTAATTTTATCCCAGTTCCAATACTTTTGCTACGTTCCATGCAGTAGCAGACTGAGAAACAGAAAGGCAATTAACAGAGCCTCATTTAACGCACCACTGCTTTAATCCAATGTAATTAACTTGATGTTTCTCTTAATACCGCCACACGACAAGACGACTCAGCTATCAACACTTGAAAACAGTCGGACTTTAGAGGTCTGATCCGCAGAATCAATAATGCAGTCCAGAAGGGGGCGCGCTAAGGAAGAGTTAAGTCAGAACCATTTTAACACTTTCAACTAGAAGGACATGGTGATGAGGAAAGGAGTAAGGAGGAGAAGGGGGAAAGAGAAAGGAATATAAAAATTAAGAGAAAAAACAGGAGAGAGAAGAAGACAGAGAAAACTGTATAATGAGGAACTTCATAATTTCTACTCTCCATTAAATAGACCTATTGTCAGTTATTTAGGGTTAGCTTGGGTTAGGTTAGGTTAAGTTAGGTTAAGTTAGGTTAAGTTAGGTTAGGTTAGGTTAAGTTAGGTTAGGTTAGGTTCGATAGAGTAGAGTTGTTTAATGATGGCTTGGGTTGTGTACTGGAGAATTACTAGCGTGTTATCAGGTGTTCGTGACTTGCCCTGAATAAGTGCTGGAGAAGTCCTGGAGAAGTCTTGGAGAAATTCTGGATAAGTCCTAGATTAGTGCCAGAGAAGTCGTTTTGAAGATTTACGTAAATATTTGAGTCATGGTGAAGTGCTTGAGAATTCCTGGAGAAGTGCTCGAGAATTTTTGGTGAAATTCTGGAAACATTCTGTGGAAATCCACAGGCTGTGGGAAAGTAAAATGCATTGAGGAGATGAGAAATTCATAAGCTAGAAAACTGTAGTTGAAGAATCTGATAATAAAGACCACTTGAGGTACTCAAAACGTACATTTTAAACATCATTCAGCTATTATTTTTTTAAAAAAATCAACATTTTTGAAACAATTCTAAGAAAGAATTTCGTTTGTTTTAAAATTATTTTCGGATTTTGGAGACAGGAAACTGCCAATGAATATATCTTAAATTCGAAACCATGCTGGCTTCTTCAAAATTCTTTCTTTCATGGGCACTTAGTTATATTCTTCCATTATCTGCTCAGTTTAAAATCTTAATTACATCTGAAAGTAAAACAAATACATGCGATGGAGAATACCTGCCGTTATTAATCCAAAGAAACGACATTTATTAAAATGTCATCACCCTGTTGTCCTCTGAAGCGATGTTGAACGTCTACCAGACGAAGTGGTGGCTACAACCCACAAGACAGCCACCTTCCATTAAATGTAAAACATCTGACATGTCATCATGTTAGTTTTCAATTTTCCACCTTTTACATATTTTGTAATAACACGAACCTGGTCACTTCCATACTTGATTAATGAATTGTCTTGTCGCTCTTAAGATATGTCATATTATCATTGTCGAATTATGCAGTCCGCTATACAATTTGGATAATGACGCAGACAAGATGGAGTACAAACCTCACTGCTAATGGAACGACAGTGTTAACAGACCTGCTCACAATTTGGAAGTTCAGAAAGCAAGTCCTTTATGACAAAGCTCATTAATTACAGACGGAAGGGCAGGATAATATGTTGGTAACATGTGAGCTGACATCGGAGTCCATCTAGAAGTTAAAATACAGATCATCTGAGACACACCGGAGTTTACTCAACGAGTCTTTTCATGTTAGAATATCTCCAAGGTAACGTACAATTTCTATCATTTATGGTCCAAGGAATGGTAAATTCGGCTGTTATTTGAATTTATTTGGCTATAGTATTTTTTATTAATAATTTATTTGTGCTGGACTCTATCGTCTGTTTCCAAAAATTACGTTTCGAAGGATAGACCTTCCTTCATCATAAGGTGAAAATGGAGACACCTATTCTGCTGGACCGCGTAGACAGAGAAATTCTAGACATGTAGACTCCCACAAGTTCAAATGGTCATTTTCGAGAAGGACTGATGTTTTTAGGTAATGATATTCACCGTGAAGAAGGCAGACTCACACAGAATAACTGGGAATAACATCACATACACCACTGTAAGCATATATAAATTATTCGTGACAGAAACATGACCGATCACAGCGGCCGTGAGGTCTGGAGCGCGTGCCCAGATCACTCGGATGCTGGGATTCTGATTTCGAATCCCACGCAAGGCAAGAATGTTTGTCAGCGTCTCTGTTGTGCTCTGACCTTGCGATGGGCTGATTACTCGTAAAGGAGTCGTACCAAATGTCTAAACAGCTTTAAAAACCTCAGACATGCGAGGCGGCCAAGGTCTGTCAGGGATTGTACAGCAATGGAATAAGCAATCAAACAAACAAACAGACAAAAATAAATATTATTGTTCTGCCGTGTATTGGCGATCCACCGGGAGACAGCCATCGACGGATTGCTGAACTCTGCTTTAAAAAAATTCGCCTACGTAACATTTAAAATCAGGGCTCTTCCTTAAAAACAAAAATTTACCATGGGAGTGTAAGTTTTTTTAACTATATTTAAGAGTAATTTCTCTGTTTATTCTGATAATCAAGTGAAGCCTAGACCCAGTGAGCGACTTGCAGAGATATGAACGTTATATCAGGTGGTGTATATAGTTATGACTAACCTCTACAGAGATAAAAAAGACGTACAGAAGCGGGAAATGAATATAAGCATGATTCTGACATCTGTCGGAACTGCGATACGACATCTTCCTTCAAGTGTCACAAGCCTGTTTCAGCAATGTAGCACACGAACCGTGCAAGCTTCAGCTGCAGAATTTGCTTATGTGAGATGTCTCAGCTCGGCCGCATGTCAAACAGCTCACACAACTTAATGTACTAGTTCAGTTACACTAAATCTCACGAAGCGAGATCAAACGTTCTGGATTA
>NW_019060500.1:1229556-1259255 GCF_000696155.1 Zootermopsis nevadensis | reverse complement strand
TTTTTTTTTTTTTTTTTTTACAATTTTTATGTTCCTTTCTCTACAAGAGTCTCTTCCAGAGTTAATTAAAAACGTTTGCGGCCAGATGGTGGAATAATCAGGGGCAATTTTCGGCTGAAAGCGTTTGCTTGCACAGTCAGCTGTTTGTGCAAGCTAATAGGGCTCAAATGCATGCGACATCTTGCGTCTAAACCAATCTCCTGTCTCCGCCTTGGCAGTTACTCGTACGTTGCGCAGCGGAATCGAACAGAGCTGGCCATGTGAGATGCAATAAAGAGCGAACAGGATTGCTCATGTCGTATGGAGAATCGTTTAGTGAACACTGCCCAGGGCCTAATGAGGAAGCTGTCGGTTTAAAACAGCATCTGTGTGTGTCATATCAGTTGAAGTTCAGAGCGCCGCACACGAAAAGGAACGACACTAAGTTGCACACATTGTAATTCCACATTAAATCTAAACAGAATTATACGCGACACGTCGCTGGTTGCAGAATATAAGACCCGCATTCAGCATCTTGTGGTTTTTCAGACCTAAGATACAAGAAGTAACAAGAGGGTGGAGATACATACATAAGGAAGAGAAACTGAAATATATACGTCGAAACTATTCTTACATTACATAAGGAGAAACAGGGGAATACAGAAAAATACAAATTAATCAGATTGTATCACAGAAATGTCCATTATAACCTGTAATCTCTGTTTATAAAGACTGTCAGGAAAAGCCACAAGTTTTAAACAATAATTTGTTTACAATATTCTTGTCTACAGCTGACAAAACTATTTTGTTTCGTAGATTAGTTATAAAGACGCCTGACAATTATAAAGAAATTCCATCATTGTATAATACAACATTAAAATGTCCGCAGAAACAAGAAATGTAAAAATATTAATGAAAAATAAACATAATTTATACATTAAAGCTTGAATTTAAATTCTTGTACTGCATATTAATAGTTGCACTGCTTTATCACGGAGTGATGCAATGTTTATTTTTACTAAAAATTTGTTTAATTCTTCGTGTATTGTAACTAGAACTTAATTTCCATCGCCTATTTTCTGTTATTCTCCAAAACTATTGTTATTTCGTAAACCTCCATGGAATTACAAGACTGCAAACTGACAGCCGCACTGATAGATGGACACACACGCACATGGACTGCTATTTATCTGTCAGTCTTCACTCCTGACGGTCTGCAAGTGCCACCGTAGATTCTGTTGATTAGCTCTCCAGTCCTCCGGCTGTAATCAGTCCCTTTGTCTTTGACAATTATACTGGTACGCCTGCGGGGCTGTGTGTATACTGACAGCCACACACAAGTGGTGGAGAAGATGCCGCACGAGCACGGCGAATTACGTATTTACAGGCATGATGGCGTAACTGACGCGCTGTGTAATGTTTGCTATGCTTAACATTATTTAACACAGCGACAACTGAAAGAAATATTAGGCTCCTAACTTCGTGATGTTATCCAAAGACTTCTTCGAATATGAAAATGTTGGAAGTCATTCTGAAACTTGTCAACGGTTTGCTGGCTGTGAAGATGATGAAGTGAAAGAGTTTCTTACATGAGTCAAGTTCGAAATATTTTGTCTCGTTGACTCACCCAAAAACTGAAGTATCAAATATAAGAAGTCTTGCAGGTGGATACAACGATGCACTAACACAGATGATCACAATCAAAATTTTCACCGCAGAAGAAACTTAAGTTTGAAATTGATGCTACGTCTGTTTTCTTGATCTGAAATTAATAATACCTCTAAAAACAATGGGCTATCGATACATCGACTAATATAATTTATTACATCAAGGACAAGAAATTATAATCAATATTAGCGCTGTAATAATGCAGGAATGGTGGTGAGATTTTAGGGTATTCAAGGATGCTGCATATATTACAGAAGTTAAACAGCTTCAATTAATGAATACGATGTTAAAAGTGATAAATTCTCTTGATTCTACAAACTGCGTATTAACAGCAGTAATCTTCATGATAACGGCAAAGCTCCGTCTCTCACAGGAGCTGACGTCAAGCGACATTAAGGGTACAAAGTGTTCTTCCACAGTAGTTGACCGGTAGATATGAACCCACTGGACCAATTTACGGTCCACGTCTCATGAATAAAAAAAGACAATCAACGTCAGGTCATTAATCTAGATTAGACTTTCACGGACGTTAAAAATCAGTTCGTAATTAAATTACGTCAGAGAGGTTAGGAGTAATATAACGTTATATGAAGGACATTAGGACGAGGTGCTAGACGGGCGAAGCAGGAAAGGGGCAAAAGGGGATGCAAAATTATAACGAAGCGCTCATTTCCTTGGAGCCGTGCCTTAACTACACGCAACAAAGTCTGCAGTGGGTATACAATTTGAACAAAGTAACTCCTGTTTGTTTCTCCATTAGCGCGGCTTGTTTATGCTGCACAAACTGTGCTCAACAGCAACTGTATTTTAACAAAAATTCGTTCGGAAATGACGCATTTTGAACAAGTGCACATCACTAGAAGTTGGCCTTCAGCTTGAGGCCCACGCCATGAGAAGGCATTCTTTACCTCGGCACTATATAGTCAGCTTCACACTCCGGCAGTTTTAACCCCAGGGGAAAAGCCCGCTGCCTAGAAGACTCGGCGGGTACTTAAACGGGTCTGGACACTTCAATGGCGAACAGAAACACAGTCGCATGTTTATTATTAACGTGTTTATTGTGGCCGATTCGTAAATTTTTGAGTACGATAGTTTCGTGGATATTAAGTACAAAAAAAAGGAACTGTATTTTTCGATTATTTTGTGAGTTAGCATGTTGCTACAACGGCATTACGTAGAAATTCCAGGGCTTACATAAGAAGAGGCATTAAGCATGCAGTTTTTATTACTGTTTATTTCAAGCTCGTTAATTTTGCCTTTCAGATATTCCCTTATTCCAGTCCTCAAAAGTTATTCAAGTTTCGTGTATTACATTGCCCAGGTTATCTGCTATAATTTAGCTTGGATTCTGAAACCACCGCGATTTAACAGCTTCTTTCATTTTTCCTTTTGAACAATCTTCGCAAAACCACGGTTTATGATGCGTTATCTCGTCCTGACCTGGACTCTCTTTGGCTAAACCCCACTTGTATTAAGACGTGGCAATTGTCACTTACACGACATGAAAACAACATTAATAAATATAATGCGGTGGTAAACTTTGTCTCCAGTAGCATTCAAAAGCTCTCCTCCGACCTGGTGCTGACGTCACTGTGGGCGGAGTCACAAGTAGTACATTTTCTCTTCTCTGACATCGTTTTCCATTTTATTTAGAGTGTGCTGGTATACGCTATATACATTCTACAGAACTATTCCCTCCATAAATCTTGGCTTGGCGTTCACAAGACACATTCACACTACGACGTCTCTGGCTTAGCTTTGTTTAACAGAACGCGAATCACTGGCATGACGTCACTTTACGCGCAAGATAGACAAAGCACACCTCCTTTCATTCTGTGTTCCCAAGATACCAGTTTCTCTCATTCAGTGATATACAGTAGGGCCTATTACTTATTGAAGTCTATTACTTGATATTCTGGCTAACACGAGAGCTCTAAGGAACGGCTTGATACAGCCAGTTCATGATGAACACCGCATTTCGCTATATAAGCTTATCTAGAACGTATGAATTCCATCAACATTTAAATATCTCATAGTATAAAAAGTCTACTACTATAAAAATTATCCTAAAAGGTAAGTATACATTGATTTTATTACATAACTAATTTAGTGGAGCAGGGTATTTCTTGAGAAGAAGACACTATTTACTTGATATCTGTCTTAATATTATCCTCGCATTTACACGTAGGTCTCCCAAGTGGTTTATGCCTTTCAGATTTCCGCCTAGAGGCAGCGGATTTATCTTATGCGGCATCGACGCTTGAAGGCAGAGCGTTTCAATTACCTGCGCCTGAAAATGGAGATTTGAAAACTCTTGGCCAAAGTGCTGTAATATTTTGTTAACATTAAATAATCACCGTACTCTTATACGTAATACGCCAATACATAAGAGCTCGTTTATGCAACGCGGAATTAATTTACCTGAAACGATTCAATAACTTTACATTTTAAGTGTGTTACAGAATACGAAATAAATTTAGTACAGCTTTTAAATTCCAGCTCATAATATTGTTAAACTTCCACTTCGTTAATTTTTTACTAATTTCTCTGCCTGTTTTTATTTATTAGCCTGCAAGGACCTCATTCGAACGTTTTTGCGCTTAAAACCTTTATTCATGCACTTAGCCCGTTTCTGCACAACGCCACTGTTGTCACTCCTGACAGCCTTCCGCCATATTTAATTAAAAACGACACTGAGTATACATAAACTTGCTACACACAAAATATAATATCAGCTTGTCACATCTGAATTTACAATTAGCAAGCAAGGAAGCAAGCAGCTCTGCTAAAAATAATAAAGGAGAAAATGTTTCAATTTTTTAAGCCAACAAACTGTCATGGAAGTATCTGTCCTTTAGTACACAGTCTCTGATATGTGGATACACTGCGGTGTCATGGCAGTCTCCTTCAGACAAGATCATCGCTGCGAGCTACGACGTTATCCGTCAGGATTTCGCGACGGCGCCCCCAGAAAGTTAAGTGAAGGAAACTGCACTTTACTTCAGAGCTCCAGAAATGAAATTTCAACACGCGTAAAGCAATTCAATCACACGGTCTTACAGCCTGTTTCATTTAAAACTTTCAACGAATGACATTTAAAATTTCTGCGTTAAATGTTCAGATAATAGAATTGACGTGACGTATTAAATGTCTTTTTTGTGTCTTATAATTAATTTATTTGTTGCGTGTTAAATAATACATTTAGAATAAAGGCAAAATTTTAAAAGAAAGCATGTAAGGGTGTGGAGTAAATTAATCTGGATCAGAACAGTATCCAGTGGCGGTCTCTTGTAGAACATCTCACTGATGACGGAGGCAGTAAGCGCCTCTGAAACGTCGATCAACGTCTACCAGTTTACAGGTTCAATTGTCTAGAAGACAACTATTCTCATCAAGAAAATATGTCTCTGAATGGCAAAAGTTGAAGAAGACAGAAATCTTCATACTCATCGCCCTGATGACGGAGGCGTAAGCGCCTCTGAAACGTCGATCAACGTCTACCAGTTTACAGGTTCAATTGTCTAGAAGACAACTATTCTCATCAAGAAAATATGTCTCTGAATGGCAAAAGTTGAAACTATTTTGAGGACTTTTAAACTTTTATATAACAATCTTTTGCCTGTATACTGTATTATAATAATCACTGTGAAGGATTTACGTCTCGGTCCGAAAATTTTTAACGGCCTGCTCATGAGGACTGCCAGTACAATGGAGACTTTTCACAACTTCAACAAAAGGAGTGGAGTCAATAGTGAGAAACAGCTGTGTGCAGAACTGTCGAATCGAGAAAGCTTTCTTACTACAATGAGAGGAGAAGTGAAAAACTGACCTCTTCATAACAGAACCCGGGGTGCCATCGAACGTGGTTGTCGAGGGGTTACCAACGTGCTTCGTATTCTGGAGTTGTCGAGATCTAATCTCGGCCAAGAGACCGAGTATACCAACTTCAAATTTTGTTTTCCTCAGTCCGGCCATGAAATTGTTGGGATAGTAACTTAAATTAATCCAAGACCATTCTATTCAGCGTCTTTTATAAATAATGTTTCACCAAACATCGTATAATCCGAATCTATACAAACTGAACATCTGAAATCATCGTTAAATAAGCCAAGAATAGATAGATGTGCATGATCTGAAACTTTCACGACGAGTAACTTTAATAAAGTCTTCTCGGGCTATCAGCCGTGTAAGTTGGTTAAAATCGACGTTTCAGGAACCAGCCCTGTCCCCATCAAATCCTGATGATGGGACGAAGCAGGTCTATGGAAAGTCGATTTTCATCCAACTGACACGCCTGATAGCCCGAGAAGACTTTATTATTAGGTAAGGAAATTTATGAAATGCTAACGCAAGCATTGTTGGGATAGGCTATGGGGCCTGTCAGCTGATTCTAAAGGAAGAACTCCACATGCGACGCATCCTGTCTGAGGGCCAGAAGCAGAATCGACTTCTCGTTTGTCAGGAGCTCAAAGATCTTGCCGGATCGCCGGATTTAGCTCCGTGTGACTTCTTCCTCTTCCCAAAGATGAAAATTCAGCTAAAGGGAAGGAGATTTGAGACGATAGAAGAGATTCAGGCAGAATCACAGATGGTGCTTGACAGGCTGACAAAGAAAGATTTCCAGGGATGCTTCCAGGCTTGGCAGCGGTGCTGGGATCGTTGTGTTCACTTCCAGGGGAACTACTTCGAGGGTGATGGATGAATTTAATACCTGAGATAAGTGTACGGGTTTTTATACGCGCAGTCTGGAAACTTTCCGATCGCACCTCGTAAGACACATCCGCAATGCTGCTGGAACTAAATCAACAAGAACTGCGCACAATTTCTTTTCAGCGAGGCATCTTGGAATGTGAGTATTTGTGAGATAACAAGGGTCAGGTGTAACACTATCAAAACTGATCTCAAATGAGCTGCGAAGACCTCAAGGGACTCTAAACTAGGAAACCGCAAGTTTAATGTCGCTTGGGTACGATGGACGAGGAATACGATCACTTGAAAGACGCCCCTGGGTCCTTGAGCAAGCCTCAAGACGGAACCTGGAGTTTCTGATCACATGTACGGGGTGGCGTTCGACAGGAACTCTGGACACCCCTTTGCTTCCAACGGCCTTTCTCATCTCATCTCTTGCACAAGTCCTCAAGCGTTAACCTCCTTTTAGTTGACTCTTCTTATTCGTTAAAGAACTCAGTCATTATCTTTCTTTATTTCTCACTTTCTTGTCTATCTTTCAAGACATCCTTTCCTCTTCTGTTTTCGTTTTTGTTTCCTTTTATTCTTTATTTCAGTGTTTCTTTCCTACTTTCTACAATTTCTATCGTTTGCTTTTTACTCTTTCTTCCTTGCATTTGAATTTTCTTCATTGTCACTGCATTATCAGCACAGATCAAATTAAGAAAACACAAACATACGAAACGATGCTGTATTAACTGGCATAGTCTATTACAGCTTACAGTCAACGTTCACTGCGTATTCCGAATGTGTACTGGGGCTGAAAACTCAGGTAAAATTATTTAGGTACGTATTTCAGTAAGCATTACAAGATACCCTATCATCTCTATTGGCCAGACTTCGTTTCCAGTTTAAAACTCTGCCCCTTATAAAGTGCAACCAAATTGTGCCCCAGAATTTTTATAGATCTCTCCCATTATTTTTCTTATACTTAGAGATATAGTTTTAAGATGTAAATCGCTAAATTTGTTTAATTAATACGTATGTGCCATTACGTATGACAGAGTTAAACGTAGACCATCCAAAAGTTGAATTGCTAAAAGAGATGTAAAGTTGCAAACACTATATACGAACTCGTAGGATTAACATGAATACTAGGTCAATGGCGAACTTCCCGTTAGTTTGACGTGCAGATTATCTAAGGTGAAAATGAATTAGTAGTCTAGCGGTTAGAACGCTGGCCTTGTAATCCTGGGGTCTCGGGTTCGATTCCCGGCGGTGCCCGAATTTATAACTTGTGTTGGGCAAGGCCGTGGTCTAGGCAACACGGAGTTTTCGCTACGGTGGTCTAGCGGTTAGAACGCTGGGCTTGTAATCCTGGGGTCTCGGGTTCGCATTTATAACTTGTGTTGGGCAAGGCCGTGGATTAGGCAACACGGAGTTTTCCTCCGTTGCATCCCAACAATTACTCCATTCACACCCAGAAGAAGGCAATGGCAAACCACTTCTGGATCATCTGCCAAGAACGTATATGAACAGGTCCCAGTCCGAGAAAAGGATGGAAGGATCCTGTTCATATGGACCTGTCGTCAGACAGAACACTACAAATAAAAATAAATGTCCAGTCCCTCTGCATATTACCATGACGATGTGTTCTGAATAGCTTCTCTAAATATAACTTTATCTCCTGTTTCATATAAAGTTGAAACTCGCTCTTTCGATGTGGAGGGAAATACGTATGCACAACTGACAGACAGTCTCAGAGAAATAATTACTCTCAATTACACTTGCATCTAAGAAACAGAGAACAAATACACGAGAAGATTACGTAATTAGAAGCTTCACAAAATTTGTTGAACACCTAATATTAGTAGACTGAACAAATCAAGAACGGATTTCATATCCGAGGCTTGCAGAACGCACGAGATAACCAAGGATTTAGTAAATGAATTGCGGTTCTTAATTATGCTTCCATCTTCAGGGCTGAAGATGGGGGCAGCATGTTTCTCCGAAACAATATCTTCCCACAAGTCTACACGGCATTATAACCTAGAAGACCAACAGTGACAAACCCAACAAATGACAAAAGCGGATAAATTAAATTCATACAAATTTCAAGACATCAAGCAGAAAAGGAAAATTGAAGATCGCAGAATCCTACCGCGCTATTTCGTCTGTCAATATCTGGACTATTCAAAAAGACTTCGCAGTTAAGACTATCGGCATGTCCTTTGAACGGTTCTTGCATCTTGCCTTATCATGTTTAGTATTCGAGACATTTCTTGGCGGAAAAAGTTCAGGAGAAATGAATGATATATGAGCCTCACGGGGGAAGGCACATGAATGCTAAGACGAACGAGTGCATGGCTCGTTAAATGCGAGGAGGCATACTGTATTGCGGTTTGGGTCATAGAGGTAATTTTCAAACAGCTACTTTGCATCACGAGAAAGGAGTTGAAAACACGTGACAGAATAACAACTTGTTACATAAATGGGAATATATTCCCCACGCTCTAAGCTTTGACAGATTATCGGTCGGTATAGAAGCGACGGGGTGCAGCAAACGAACGCCCAACTTCAAGTATCTCTGGCATGAATGTCCTTTGTTCATTACCGCCCCATAAGCTGTTTTTGCAACACGTTATCCTGAAAGATTACGCCGTCTATGTTACCACTGAGGGAATGCTCGCTGTTCTGAATAGCATTTGATACAGTCGCTGTTTTATTACAGCGTGTTACAAGCGCAGTTTCACATCATGAAACAGGTCCGTATTCCGATGACATAACCGTGCTCAACTCATGACGCAGGCATTAAAATTGCCCCATTTTTAAAGCGGATAATAGAAAAAGAATTTAAGGAACATATTTAGTCAGAAGGTGGCCACGTTCAAATATCTGAGAAATACAGTAACAAAACCAAATTAGATTTATAAATAATTTTCAAACTAACTTTAATTCCGAGAATGTTTGTTACCTTTCTGTTTAGTCTCCTTCAAAATTCTACAACTGTCCTGTAGGTCTCACTTCGTAATAGATGGACAGCAATTTAAAGGTACTGATATCAACAGATTTAACTCTGTCTATACAATAAGTACACAACAATTTATTCCATATATTTTAAACTTACCTGATATTGACAGGCTACGTGTTTCAAACTTAATGAGTCATCATCGGTCTATTTTGCATGAAATACAAGCCTATGTTAACCTATCAATAAACAAACTAAGATTTAACTTTACTTCTTATAACAGTAAAACATTGCTCATTTATGTATTAATAAAACACTGAAAAAATGTTTATGAACAAGAAATTATTATCATGTATTCATTTTTATACTTGAATTTTTGGTACTTTGGTAACACAGTTGCATGGGTAATTATTTTGTGTTATTTTATTTACTCAATCTGTGAAATTACTTGTTGCTTTATTTCATTTGCCATTCGCATGGGCTTCTAAACTAATCAGTTATTTTTCTATCTAGCGGTGTACAGGCCTGCACATATGATTGTTGCAGGAGTTTTGAACAAGTTGTTATTCATTGTATCATGTATTACTTCCGCCCCCTTTAATCCTACCATAGATTGCATAAATTTGTGTTTAACTGCTCTAACTGTGGGCTGTAATGTATTGACATAGGCCACAATTTGTCAATAAAAGTTGCGTAAATGATTCATATGGGACTGGCTTAACAAAGTACAAATTATGTCGAAACAAACAGCATCTAAACACGAAGTTATAACATTTATAAAACGCGTGTTGTATACACAATTAAAATGTTAATATCAATTCGCGTGTTTTACAAAACGGAATTCCGCAGTACGTGTTTGTACAAACCGGCGATGTTTGATAAAGTTCTGAGGAGATTAGATGGACCTGAGAGAGAAATGGCGGGACGATAAACAATACAAAATAAGGAGATTAAGAGTCGAGGAGATGAGAAACTGTAGCAGAGTTTAGTCAGAAACCTGAAGGAACAAAATAACTTCCAGGAAGTTAGGTGTTCATGACAGGATATTATGACGACGAAATTTAAATGAATAGGGTGCGAGGGTGTGAACTGAATTTATCTGGACCAAAATATGGCCCAGTGTCAGGCTCTTGTGGAAACAGTGATAAACTTTGATTCCATAAAAGGCAGGGAATTTAATGCACAGCTGAGCGACTGCTAGCTTGTCAAAGAGGATTATTCTCAATGTAATTAGTACAGACGTGTGGCGTAGCGGCAAAGATATTTTGACGAGCATTCAGTTCGAATCTGTTGGGTCTAGCTATCACGAGTGAGGATTTCCGTGATTCTTCTCAGTCCTTACAGCCCAATCCGGTGTGCTGGTTTGAAATATGCAACGATTGACCAATCAGCTTAATACCTTTGATGTTCGGGGAGAAGGGCTTAAAATTGCGTTTTAATTCTGCACTTCCTACTGAATTCCAAAGAAAGTATGAAATATGCAGTTGAAACAGCGTCTTTAAATAACATACGACACATTCATCCTTCCGTTGTTCCGATCATGTCGAACGTCTGTAATTAAGAGAAACGTCACGAATTTGTCCTGCATTTTGCGATGTCCAACGTTACTGTTTTAAATGGAAGCCTTCGTCGAAATCGATTCACTGTTTATCGATACTTTCAACACATCTACGAGACACGCTCTTAAAAGTCGGATAAGTAGTGACGGAAAGGAAGGTTGTAAAGCTGCTTACTTCTTATGCCTATTACCGGCACTCAGACAGAGCCTGCGCTGCAGTGCAACCGTACTCAAGCCTCGTTCCCATTCAGCGGCACGTACAGCTTATTTTGTTCTGGGGCAACACAATAGCAGATTAATGTAAATAGTACGTCTTTTTGTACATGCTCAACTTAATGGAAGTATTTTCGCCTATGATATTGCATTACAACTTTCCTTAATGCAGTTAAAGAAGCAGTCTTTATCAGATACGATTAAATTACAACTTTCCTTAATGCAGTTAAAGGCCAGTCTTTATCAGATACGATTACCATTTCAGTCCATTAGGAAAAACGTATATTTATTATATTATACGACTATATTTGGTATGATTTAATTTTATCAGGTTCTTAAATATCTTTTAATATTTTTAGTCACAGAATGATTTTCTGGTCTGATTAATATTAAACTTCTTATTCATTACTCTTAACCCTTAAAGGCATTTTATATTAATGTATTAACTCTCATTGTAAACAACATTATCCAGTTGACCTTTGTTATGGCAAAGTGCCATGTTTTTCTTGTGGCACGGACTGAGTTAAAAAATATTAAAATTGCATGTTTTTAAACATTAGTGATATATGCCATTAACCTTACTTTTATGAGATTTATATGTTGTAACTGAAAGGAACGGATAGACTTATTTCAAATGCCACATTTGTTTGCATGACACTCAAATCCTCGGCTCTTTTTGGCACTCACCGATTTACGGTTAGGATTGTAATACGGGAACCAGGGACAATGACAAGAGGAGAGGAGACTATTTTCTTTTGTCTGTTTTGAAACGGAGTGTTTTACTGAGGACCCCCTCAATATAACAGAGAATAGAAAGATATCATTAATGCAGCCAGCCAGTTTCTGTAAACACCGCGCCGTCGAAACTCAAGCGGGAGAATTACCCCCACCGAACAACGCGTCATATTACTGAAGAAAACAAAAGAGGGATATAACGCCCACATTAGTCACGTCGCGCTGTGTGGCGTTTGTGTTTCATTCCTTTGGTTGAACTTGACAGATGGGTCGCTTTTTGAATGCAAAGTATTTACCGTGGTTCGAAAGGAAACGTCTTAAGTAGAACTGGATCCACCGATTATGGCCGCTGACCTCGTAGGGAGTGCCCAGAATGCGGGCCATTCAATGAAGGGGGGAATTTCCGTCGGTCAGTACAGTCTGTGTCACTACAGCAATGTAGAAGCCTGATAATTGTCGTCTTGTGACTGTGCTGTGCTAACAACGTGACACCTGTTCGTTGCAATCTCCTTTCTGGTCATTGATAACTCCTCGTATCACAGACAAACCACCGACGTCTAACTCAAAGAAGGACGAAATGAAAGCCTGGCTATTGGAAATAAACATCTCAGTTTGTGACAACGTGTTGAAAGCTCAACTGTACGATTTAAACAAATTAAATAAGTCAAAGCACAAATTTTATGTGTTTGATGAGATTTTAGCAGACAAAGAACGCACAGTGCAGAGACTTCCGCCGTACCATCCCGATATAAACCCCATTGAAGTTTTTTGAGGAGACGTAAAACAACGGGTTGCAAGAAAGAACACAGTACTTAAAATTAAGGACGTCGCCAGAGATTCGAAGAAATTGGGCAAGAGGAATGGGACAATGTATGTCAGCATGTGGGAAAACTAGAACAATTTTATTATGAACAAGAAGGCATAATCGAAGAATTACTCGAGTCTTACATTTAGTCGTGAAGCGAAACTCACCCTGGTGAGACTCGAGGTTCTCAAGGCGATGCGCATAAAGATAGCTGTCTTCTGCGATGTAGCATCGTGTAATAACCCTGATGACGACGGCAGAAAGATCCTACGAAACTTTGATCAATATCTACCAGATTACACGGAGCAAAAATCTAAAAGACAAAGGTGATTTTTCGGAGGAAATCAATCTGTTTCATGTATTACTTTACTACGTAAACAGAGTATGGACCCGCATTAATATTTCCGAGTTGACCGTTTCTAACTGCGGAACGAGCCACATACTAGCAAAAGGGGCGCGGACCGCGGGTTGAGGTGACGTAGAAATGTAGTTTGGCGGTAACCTTTCGGTCTCCTTCTTCCATCCATTTACAAGTTTTGCATGCAGCGTGAATGTGATGCGAATTAAAATGAGATCCCTGTAGACTCGGTATCAGCCCGACTTCAAGAACCGTCCCAGAGCCTTAAGTCGCTAAGGTTCACTTCGTCATTTGAAACGCATACAAAGATCAACATTAAACGTGATGTGGTAGATAGAACATTCTTCTCCCTGATGTATCTGTAACAGCATCCACGAGAACTCGGCCCGGAGCAGTGGAGTGGAAATGCAGACTAACTCATACCAAAGACAGAGAGACGAAGCAAATCGCACAATATAAGAAGGAACTAAGTCCGGAGACATGAAAACTCAAGCTAAAATATTCAGAAAGCGTGTCTAACCTTACTTCGACAGTATTAACAAATAAACGATACTGTATCAAGTAGAGAAGTCACGTGACCTCATACACGAGATTAAGCCATGTACCGATCCATTTATGCTTATAATTTCCACTAACAGACTTACAGATTAATACCATGTTGAATTATTCCAAATAGCCTTAATGTTTCGAAGCATCGTCACGACTGTAAAAAAGGTTTTGCACAAAATTTGTATGTAAAATAAAAAAAAAAAAACATTGCAAAAATGTTTATAAAATTTCACATTCCAAAGTCCGTTCAGTTGTTACTTAGTATCAATTAATTTACGGCTAAACGAACCAAATTTAATGAAAATCTGACAGTCCCTTCAAAAGGTTAGTAGGGGAAGAGAGATACTGACACAATGTCATTACAAGCCTCTTTCATTAACAGTCCTGGCAACAAGTGCATGCTAATAACATGAGTTAATTTTAATTCTAACCACTTAACACTGATGATGGCCGATGAGTGCTGTACTGAAACACACTTGTGTTTCTGTTCCTGTGTTTGCATGCCAGACTCAAGTATTTGTTCGTGTGGCGTGGGTTAATATCCGTATTTGCCAGATTTAGGTTTATATTTGCGGTCTCTGCCTATCTCGGCGTGCGTTATACATTTCGTATTGACTTTGACATGCCTGATTTACAGCGGGACTTACACAGCACAGATCTGCAAACAATGACACAAATACCACCAGCAGAAGTCAGCTAGCCGCAAAGGGATGTGTACAATTGAAAGAAAACACAATTTGTGATTATTTTATGATAAGATACAAGTCACTTCTATGAAAATTTTTTGATAGATAATCTACATTAACTCAAAGCAGAAAAAAAAGTGAAGTTCTTTTTGGAGGTATGTTTTATGACATATATATTTTGATCCAAACACTTATTACGACTGTGAGTCGATAAAAATCTGTCAGATTATAGCCTGTTTTAAAGATTCAACGCAAACGTGATGTGGAGGAATGTAATATATGAAATTATACACAGAATTGGATCACTAAATTAAATCATGAGGATGGAAGCACTATTTTCCCCCAAAAGGATGCTAACCACTTACATGTCTACACCTTATTTCAAGAAGTCAAAATTAAAACATAGTATGTAATTACCCTGACAATAGCCTATATTTATTTAGTGTTCTGTCTGACGACAGGTCCATATGAACAGGATCCTTCCATCCTTTTCTCGGACTGGGACCTGTTCATATACGTTCTTGGCAGATGATCCAGAAGTGGTTTGCCATTGCCTTCTTCTGTGTAATTGTTGGGATGCCACGGAGAAACCGGGGAAGCCCCCGGAGGAAAACTCCGTGTTGCCTAGACCACGGCCTTGCCCAACACCTTGCCCCTTGTCTAATAGTTTATTCACGTTCATTTTACTTTACATAATTTATAGATTACTGACAGCGGTAGGGATCGATCCTGAAACACTACTAAACTTGTAGATAAACCACAAGTCTATGTGGACGGTCATACATTAACGAAGTCGTAACCAATCACAGTAACAAACTTGTAAGTCATGTGACAGTGCACACAGCCACACAGGACGTTCAGCAGTGCGATGCTATTATAACACGACACGGCAATGTCTGGACTTGGTAGTCACCTTGTAGCGAACGCGAGAGAAGATGATACTGTACAGTAAATATTAGCAGCGTTGAGAATCAATGGCTGTCTGTGTTGGAGTCTGGCCGCGTATAACTGTGTTCCACGTGCAAAACAAGACCATCTCCAGCAAGAGAAAGGTTACAGAGGTAGCCGAAATATTAAACCATGGTGTCTTTAAGAAGTGACATTTTTACGCTGTTGATTTTAAGTTCACTAGGCTAATAATTCATACTTTCACCATACATTAATATAAAGAAAAGGAACTTCTTGGAAGATCAGCTAATCGATGGGAGAATAATATTAAAACAGATCCTAATGAAATAGGGTGTGAGATTGTGCAGTAGGGACCAGTGGCACGCTGTTTGTGAACACGGTAATGAAACCAGGTTCCAGAAGTGGAGGGAATTTCTTTACAATATAAACCACTATAAGTTTATCAAGAATAACTCTGCTCAATGGAACTGGATACGTGTTCAAAATTAATGTTCCAAAACTGAGGTTCAGAGTGAACGACTACTGATAATTTATTTTGCGAAATATTGTTTTTACAAAGTAACAAAATGAAAAGTACAGTGAGACATCCTACTTCCAAACTGCAACTACGAGCTTGCGGTGCATAACCATCTTACCATCTCATTGACACCATGTAATTCATGTAGTTGAAATAGAGTCCTTTATGAGGTAAACAATTCTAGGAATCCTTTCAATTCCGGATAACCGACGGGCCTATTCCATTACCACAGGCATTAGGACCCTATTAAGCATGTTTCTCTGGTTAACAAATTCACTAAGCTAAGTCCTTCCTCTTTAGCTAACAAACTTCTTCGTAATTCCCGTATTTTATGGACCCAGAGATCTACAATAGCCGCTGATTTCTGTAAGATCAATTTCAATGTCATCCTCTCGTCTACGACCAAGGCACCCAAATGGTATCTTTCGACTAAAACCTTGTACAAATTTTACATTCCTTCAATTCATGCTACGATACCGATTTGATCATCGTAACAACTTTTGGTGAAAATTATAAACTATTATGCAAATTTTCTTAATCCTCCTGCTACTTATTTTATTTTTCCCCTAAAAGTCTTTTTAATACCGAAACACATGTAAATTTGAGAAAATAATTCATATGCTGACCAGGAACACGTAATTATTTTAATGTTTACTGCATGAAACCAAGGGTTTACTTATATTAGTTAGACACATTGCAAAGCGAAAGCATTTACATACGGAGTATAATTTTGGTTCCCTACTAACGTACTCGCGTTTGACAATTTATATCTTGCAGACTGAGAGGCGGATGGGCAAAATGGAGTTGCAGTCGTGCGCACATAACACCTAAGCCTGCGTCTCGTCTCACAAAGGATCTTGTAATTCGGTTGTGTCAGAAAATTCCATCAACTTCTCTCATGCTTTCCATCAGAAGCCACAAACAAGATATGATTTCCTCATCACATAACTCGCTTTTGCAGCCCCAAACACGTTGTAATACCTGTCATATGTATCAAGTAAAAAGCATAACAGTAATTGGAGACCGCAAGTTGCTGCTCTTGTGTATTCAGGCAACAACATATTCACGCATTTTTGTGCCCTGTGGAAAATCCCATCAGGTGTACCAACTCCTGAAAGCAACATCCTCGTATAGCGCTTGTAAACTGAGACTAAAGACAAATTAGACGGAAAATTATGCAAAACCACTGCCTCTGTGGGACCATAGAGTGGAAGTAAGGAAATATCTACTTATTCTGGCAACATTCATCACCGCCGGACGAATTTGGATGAAATTTGGTATAAACGTTATGCCAATTTTAGTATTATCCTCGAAACTAAATATCCATCACAGAAAATGTTTCAAATCAGAGATTCAGATCATGATGCTTTCTATATTTTGTGTTATGTACACATGTTTTTTTTACGATGGGATATTTTTATGGAAAATAAAAAAACTTATTACAGATGCACAGAAACTTCTATTTACATTTCAATGATGGATTCAAAAATAAAATTACAAACACAGTTTCTGGTGTTTCTGACATGAACTTCATCAGAGAAAATAAATTAAAACTGTTGTATTCTAACGCAAGGCATCTACCATGTTTTTATATTTAAAATATAAAACAACTTATTACAGGCTAACTTCGTGATTATAGAGTTCCGGAAATATCACAGACTCAGACGATAACAAAACATTTCCTCACTTCACTAAGAAGAATTAATACTTTCCTAACAGAAACTTTAATTCATGTGGAATATATTGGAGAAAGTGCAGAACGTAATTTCACGTGCTAACTCTGACCTCTAATTTATATTCACCTCAGCTGAGAAACCAACTTTCCTTCAGATCTATTGCAATCGTCTTGTCATTTAACATTATACAGCGCGTGCAGTTGAAAAATAGTACTTAAATAAGTTGACAGGCTATAAGAACATTGCTACTAAAGAATACAGGATTTAAAGGTTAATTCTGAGAGCACCTAACTCCTGTTATCCATAAATAATTCGGTCAAAAAGACAAATCCAATCTTATTTCCAAAAACCGGGTACAAGGACCCCGGTTTCCGAATTCTTTTTGAAAAGATCTGCCACCTCAGACTTACGCGCTTGTTCGTGTGGTGACGCGGAGAAATCGGTCCCTTTCTTCCAGTCAATTTACTGACTCTGATAGCAATGACTCCTATGTCACGTACACATGACCTCCTGGAGCCAACGATCTATAAAATTAGTCAGCATGTGAAGTACAAAAGGAGCAGCTGTATACATTTTGAATAAAAGTATACATGAAACAGAAACTGCATGTAGATCGGTTTTAATTGCAAGTCTCAATTTTCTTACCGGAGAAAACGAAGCCTTCAGCAAAAATATTTATATCTGAACAAAATGAATTCTATAATAATATGACGCACCATGAAGCGTATAATTTTTCCAGGTCGGGAGTTACAACAGAAGCTATTTTGTTCCATAAAGAATGGGGGAATGTCCTGACCAGTTCAACGACTATTAGCTTCCCTTAGGAGGAATCTGCTTCTTGGAGTCAGTTAAATTTAATTTTTTAAACGTAATTCCTGCTAATTTTTTTTATTTTATTTCTAACTGAATTCGAAACAAAACATCGCATGGAATCAGAGGTCTGTACCACAGCAGATTTGGACAGATATAGTTGTTATTTAATACTTGGTCAAGTTCATTCTTCGCCTCAAAGTTTTTGATTTGCCTAATTAATTCATGTTTTCTGCTTCAGTAATGGCGTAAACGGACATAAATTATAATACAGACAGAACGGTTAAAACAAAATGAATTCTGTAATATTCGTTCGCATTCATTAACGATGGAAAGTTGGAAAATTGCATTGGAACAGTGGATTTGAAGCTACGATTTCGCTGTAATGACACAAACAAACTCAACACGTCAGCGTGCGAGAACGACACAAAGCGAACTCAGACGGGAATGCCTCCACAACGGGACAACACGTAAAATCTGCCTTTCTCACGAGAAGCGGTTTAAGTTAGGGATTGAGGGCTTCCTAATTCACTACCCTCATGATATTTGTGTGCTATATCATAAAGATCCACTTTTAACCCCATAAAGAACAGTGATAACAATACATACTCCCTATTTTAACATTAAATAATTCTGTATTTAGCTTACAATTTGAGGGGTTTCGTATGATTCACAAAATAAACAATTACTAATTTTAATAAACAACATTAACCCTTTGAAGCCTGCTGGAAAATGTATTCACCTGTTCGGAAATCCGTCTTAACGTTCTTTTGTTTCGGGTGATTCTCAGCGTAAACAAAGATTATTTTCTTAAACAACGTTAATAAACTGAGCGTCGTACAGTGGAATATATTTCCTTTGCATTACGGACTGAACGCGGTGTGGTATAAGTTTACCGACGTTTCAGAGGTGATTGCTGCCTCCATCATTAGGCGATGAGTAACCCTAATTACGGAGGCAGCAAGTGCTTCTTGAATGTCGGCAAACTTATACCACACCGCACTGCGCAACAAATCAGAAGATAGTCATCACTTTGTTATCTCACAAGTTAATAACAACCTTGGTATGATAAATATCCGTGACTACAATTTTTGTTCTTGGTAGTACACGTGGTATGAAAAGGATATAAAAGCAGGAGTAGGTTGATCAAGGCTGCTCTATCGGTGCAGAAGTAAAGCGCGGATCAGGGGCTGAAGAGCTATAAAGGTGTCCCGGGTAGGTAAGTCTCGATTCTCAAGTTTGAAACTACATAAAATATCTGCAGCAATTTCAAGCGAACGAAACTAGGGGTCTGACATAAATTTGATGGTTTAGGGTTTAATGCCTGAGAAGCTGTTCCCTGTCAAAAATAGCACTGCGTGAATTTTTGTTTTGTGAATCAATTCTGATTACTCGTCTTACGAGAAGGGCTGACGTCCATCAAGTTTCTCACTTGATTAATCGACAATGCAGTTAAATTTTTATTGGGCTCCGTTGCTGTCCACTTATCTGAAGTAGATTCATCCATACAATTACAAATTACTTACCATCTTCTGCATAACGAACTGAAACGTCCAAGAAACAGTTTCATCCAAATGTTTATACTTCACCTCACTAAGTAATTTACTCGTCTCCCGCATTTTTTTCTCACCGAGGCGTTTTAAGATAATAAAACATTCATGAAAGAAACTAGATGCATCACGCAGAAGACCTATAAATCGTCTACGACCTTGTGAGGCCTTCATTTGAACACCTCACGGTACATTTTTACTATTACACTGTGCGTTCACTGATAAAGTTGAACGCAGCTGTCACCTCTGGGCTCCCGGCAAGACACAGCGAATCGCTACAACACTTTTACGATACGAGTCAAATATCTCTCCATAAAAACAATAAAATCAACTTACCATTGTTCCTGGGGGCCGGGAAGTGGCAGTTACATTCATCTTAATCACTAAACGCGCTGTATAACTGTACTAATTACGTAACTCAACAGAGAGCACTGCTTCTTGAAGAGCGATAGTGGCTCAACTTGAGAAGATATTCCCTGCCTCCTTCGGAGCCCAATGATTTATTACCATGTCCACTAGAGCCCGCCACTGGGCCCTATCATCAGCCAGATAAATCCAGTCCACACAGCATTTGAACTGTTTTAAACCACTGATTTGGTCACTCCTGCTACATTTTTATAATTATTTATAACGCCTGATCCAAACACTGTAGAATCAATCACCACAACACAAATTCAGTATTGAAATAATGGCTAAAAACATTAATCCAAAATAAAAGCGCTGGAATGCAGAGAGGGTGAACGATTTAAGATTCACGTTCTTACTCACCAAGTATGTTATAATCGATCTTATTTTCCCATCGGCAGGTACAGTAAGAAACATGTGGAAGAGACACCGGATAAACCAAGGAAGAAGATAAATGCTGAAAGGGGCAAAGAAATTTAAGAAGAACCACAAAGAATTAAATCAAGAAAGAAATAATTTCCTGTTGAATTTACACTATAATGTAAGCAAGAACTGCCATGCATGCGTCGCTTACCTCCCAAAATGTACAGGCCGCAGGCGACCAAAGTCTTGTGGTCGCTGTTGAAGTGCCCCATGAGGGCGAACATTGTGGCCACCAACATCAACAGCACCCCCACAGCCTCAAACGGCGTAGACAGCCTGCGGCAAACACATAGGCACGAATCAGTTCTGCTGTAGACCTTAGAGGTCAGAATGTCTTCACAGGCCGACGACAATAATAAATAGAAAAACATAAGACAGCCGTCATCGGGTTTACCGCCGTTAAAACCTCAAATCCTACTTAATAAAATACAGTTTTAGATTCAAATCTTAAGTCAAGAAGTCACTTGAGATACCTCGGCATACGAGGTGCGATCGGAAAATTTCCAGACTGTGTCAATAGAGGGCGAACCGGATGTAGTACGAGCTTCTGCCGCTAGGGGGTGCGGCCTACATTCATAGTGAATCAGTGTGCCAGCCGGCATCATCGAATTAGCATCGTAGTTGAGGACAATGTTCGTACTAAATATTATTTATTTATTTATTATTAACTGCAAATGGGTTTATACCCGGTGGAAGTGGTCCTACAATAAGACACAACAAAACAACACACATCACACAAAATAAAACAACTCATAAGATTAAATTACAAATATGACTTTGATTTTTCGGATAAATTCCAACTGGGACAAAAATTAGAAGTATATCCGAGACTAAGGGAGGGCTGGAAGTATAAAAATGATTATAATTATATAAAATATTCAATAATATATAAATTTATGATGAAATGAGGCAGTATATTGAAAGAGACACCACACAAAATATGTCCGAATGAAATTCTACACATCTCAGTACGAAAATCGAATATTCTATTTCGGAAGTCCGGGATACTGCACATTCCTTCCTGCCCAGAACTTCATCCACGCCACAAGAGTTTACTGAAGGCTGTAGACACATCCATGAACCCACAAGTGTGGCAAGTCTCACGCATTGGCCCCAAAACTTTGTTCCGCATTATTTGAAGTTCATATAGGTCAGGAAGGAACGCTTAAATTCCTTATGTACATCCAGCAAGCTACGCGTACTTACACATATGAGATTTGAGGTGCAGGCGACGGTGAAATTTCGAACAGCTGATTTCTGTGAATATGGAGGCACGTGTTTCTCCGAAAATTTGGTAACCACGTAAAGGTCTACAAAGTGTCATAACCCAGAAAACCACAATCCAATTTGCATGCCTGCAACAGAGCAATGAAACTTGAAATTCAAACTGGAAGTTCTCGGAATGTTAGAATAAGATTACTTTCCCTCTAAAGGTTACATTTATGTGGCGAGAGTATTGGTCCATTCTTGTGAAGAATCTTCTAGTACAAATGCCCACAAATTTAAATTCGTCTAATATGATTTGCGACTCTTGTAACTGTTAAGATTCAAACAATATGTGTTTATGAGAATCTTCAAAACAAATTTTCACATTTTTAGTTCCAATGGCTTATTAGTTGTGACATCTAAAAATTTATCTTTCTCTAATTATGTGTATATTTAATAAACCGTACAAAATAGTTTTGTTTTTGATTATCGTTACAACATTTACTCGATATCCTATACCTCGTTTAACTTAACGATATTGGTAATGGCGTAATAGTGAAATTTGTACGCACAAATATTTACTCGCAAATAGTAACATAAATGGCAAATGAATTATACCAGCTTGAAGTCCAATATGCTTTTTAAGCGGAATTGAAAAGAGTTGGATTTCTGTGTCTTGTCTACTTATGAAATTCGTATCGTACCACGTAAAACTTTATATACCATTTTATCATATCAAAAACAGGATGAAAGGAAATTCGAAGTTGGCTGTCTTCTGGATTGTTGCGCCCTGTAGTCTGGTAGAAGTTTATCAACGTTTCAGAGGTACTTGCTGCCTCCATCATCAGAACAATGAGTGCCTTTGAAACGTCGGTAAACTGCTACCAGACTACATGCACTGCAACGCAGAAGACATCTATCTTCAAACTCACGGCCGTGAAAACCTCAAATCTTATATAAAAAAGAAATTCGACTACAAATATATCAAAACGAACGAAAATAATATCACATAAGCCAGCTTTACGAACAAGACACGCGTTCATCTAAACAAATGAACATCGCAAGGAATTAAACTGGTTCTGAGAAAGGTATTCGATGAACACCCGGGTAAATATATGGCAGAGAGATTAAATTAAAACAGAATATTATAAGGAACAGAAGAATAGTTCCTTTGAAGGTCTCCAAGAACATCAGAAAAGTTTTAAATATAAAGAATTCCAATCTCAGCCTGTTGACTTGAGAAAAACACTTGCACGAACGGGATTTACTGAAGCAAAATGTAAGCCTGAAATAGAGGAAAAGAAATTCTTAAGCAAACATCAATCTTTCTCAGTTCCTACAGTAAAAGGTTTGTTGCTTGAAAGTATTCAAATAAACGTTTAGAAGTAATATTCATCTTTCCTTAGCTATTTCAGGTCGTCAGTATTAAGACAACACTATAATGATAATGTTTAAAAGTAATATGTACGACACAAAGCCGAGGCCATGTTCAAATACTTCACTTTGTGTGATATTAAAAGATGTGAACTACAATGTTTGAAATTTAATACAGCAAAGTAGCGAGACAATCTGCTTCTAATTTCGTCTTCAGGAAACATCCGAACTGTGTGAAATTTCAGCTTCCCACGGCGGCGAGTATAAAGATACTTCTGGGATGTTATCGCCCTGATGATGGAAGCAGTAAGCATCTTTGAAACGTGCGTTAATTTATACAAAACTACACGTCATCTTCGTGTTTGTGGTAGGTGTAAGTCAACTCGAACTGTGCATTCCTTTGAGGTAGGTGGGAGCAACAGTTCACGATAATATTTGGCTCTTTTTAGCAAATTAAGAAAAAATAATTTATCATGAAACGTAATTTAAAACAGTACTCTAACGGAGTAATTACGTCAGTGTACTCACAGAAATGGAGTCTGCAGTTGCTTAACTCAGTTACCATTAAGAGCAGGCAATATCAGGAAATTCAACTCGTGATGTGGATGCACTTCAAAGTCTCTTGGTGATTTAAATAAGAAATACGACATGTAACGTAATTTCTAACTAATAACATGAAAAAGAAAGCTTATACGAATGTTATTTTGTTAAAGAGAGTGACATTAGTGGCTACATGTAAACGTAAATGTGGAAAGAACATTTTTACATCAAAAGGCGAGGCAACATTAACACTTTCTTGTGTTGGTTTGACATGAAAGATTAAGTTATAAAACGAGCTGACAAGAGAAGGCATTAATGGAATACTGTCGTAAAGATCTATTGTAATGCACAAGAAGATGATGCTTTGAAAAACACGTGAAAGTATATTTTGTAACACCCGGAGAATAATCCAGTCAAATGATCTTAATATTGGCAAGCGTCTGAATGTGTTCCCAGGTCTGTATAGAAAACCGAATATTAGAAAACACGATACAAAATTTATAGGCTGAATTTGTATTAATGTAACTTATAAAATTTGTTACCTGATGCGTTTTCATGCCTGCAGCTACCGAAACGAAATGAAATGTACGATAACAAAACAAGTCACAAAAGGAGAAGGAAATACGAAAGAAAATAGAGGAACGTAGTCGGAACGGCAGACAGTATGTTCTTTCTGCGGGTGGATCAATCCTAATGAAATTTGAAGAGGGGCCCATAGCGGCAAGAAACGTCTACTTCGATTTTAAAACAAAAATTGCATTGTCTGCTCCCATCCCTAACCCTGTTATTGCAAGTGCAGTACTTTGCCGATAACACAATGAAAGCTCTCCGTCGGCAGATCCGAGCAAAAGAGGCATTAGTCCCACCTCTTGTTTACCGTGTCATTACAATCTGTACGTGCATGGCGGTGTCCCAATGCAATTCGCTGTTGACACCTAGAAATGCGAACAGAACATTTGGACCTGACAGACAGAGAAGATGTTTTAGGAGGATGGAGAGAACTGAGTTACGAAGAGCTTCGTAATTTGTACATTTCAGTAAATAAATACTGTTTGAACTCTGAAGGGTCTATAAAGGATTAAGTTCGATTTTTATTCTCCTCTCACACTCGTTCGTCTCTTTATCTCTTTTCTCTTTCTGCAGAGTAGATGGGTTGCCCGAAATTTCTTGCAAGAAGGTGTGGGTGGTGGAGGTTAAAATGTATCTATCAGGTTCTTTACTTTATTTTATTTTTTGTTTCAGTAAAGGCGTGGCAATTTCTCTGAAGGTACAGAACACCTTGATATGTGTCTTTTGTCCCAAGAGCCTTGGAACTGTTCCAAACGTCGCTCTTCCATTCTTTTTTTTTAAAAAGTTAGCGTAGCGCTTCAAAAGAAACGAAACTTCCTCCTTCGGAAGGATTGAAAAATATGGGAATAGGAAACTTGGAAGAGGCTTAGTACTAGGTCCATATACAACAAAAGTATATTTCTACGTTTGTAAATGCTGGGCCAGCAGAAAGCAACATTATCATGATAATTCTGTAATTCGTTTTCTGTCAAACTTGGTGCTACAAGTATTCCACGAGCATTCCGGACACTGTATCGGGCGTTTCAAGAAACAAAATCAAGTTCATATAAACCCTGACAGACAGCAATAGAGCTTCGGAAAACTCCCTATGCTTGACATCGTTTCAGAGAGACAAAACACAAAATTCTATACTAACTGAAATTTAAGTTAATTTATTACTGATGGACATTTATTTTGCCGCCTATTCAATAAATTTTATTTCTCCGTTGTTAACCAGGATGAAATTAAACTAACTATCGAATAATTTACTTAAAACCCGGAGAATCTATGAACGAAATTAGTGGTGAAATTATGTTCAGGTTATATACATTCATGCTTTATCTTTGCAAAGCTACGAACGCCATGAAGTCAGATAAAGAAGAAAGAGGGATAAAATATGAAAAAAGATACAAAAATTTTAAAATTGCGCTGAAATGTTGTTTTGGTCGATGTTATTCGCAGGTTATAACTCAGATTGGCACGCAAGAAGTCTTGAGGTGAAGGTAAGACTGCAATGAGATCATGTCACCACAGAGAACCTACAGAACGCTCCGACAGAAGCCAGAACTCTCCCCAGTCCCTGGGGCGCAAAACCTGGTGACACGGTGACATCGAAACATCTTGCTGCTCCCTTTTGAACACAAGATTGATGAGTGCTTCTGCACTTCCTGCTAGGGCGCAGGTTTACACAACTTACGATTTCTGACATGCGATTACGTAACAACAAATAAATACAAAATTATACGGAGAAAATGTGCCGATGTGTTGGAGTTTTACGTACAGCATGCCGCATGCAGCATTTATTCTAGGGGTGCCTCTGACGACCGCTGCAACTTTACAGACAAAGAGCCCCTAATCGATAATGCTCGTGCATTCTGCAGTCCTAACAACATAACACTAAATTAAGTTTTGTTTAGTGACCCCTTAGAGTAGACGACGTTTTTGATACGATGTGTAAAACACGAAAATACGGAAATAATCTGCTAGCATCTTCCCCTGCCAACATCCCCTTAAATGTGACGTCATCTACCGGCACACCTAGATTGAATGCAGTGTAACGATCCTCTGGGGTCCCTTACGGGCGGGAAATTTCGTGTCTAGCTCAGCTACTACTTGGTAAGAACTCGGCACGTTTGACTTAATTAGTTATAAACTGAAGGAACCGCGGTTCTTTTTAAATTACCAACATACTTTTCTAAAGTTTCTAAATTGTCATATTTATATTTGTCATTACAACTGTTTAAATCTATTTTGCTTCCCATTACAAAGTCACGGGAGAATACAAACGATCTGATTTTAAACAAATAACAGTTAACATTATTTCAAAAACTGAAGGACTTGTGGTTTAATTACATATTACTCAATTTGAGTGAAATTAATTTTCATGGCATACAGGACTACTACCCATATCTTAACTGTGACCCTCAAAATCATATAAGAACTCAAATTCACTCCTACCTTAACTGTCAGCTGTCAGACAGGAAATTGATGCAGTTTATACGTTATCACAAAAACGGTGATATACACACAGTCTCGCCAATTGCTAATGTGGGTATCCACACAATTCTCAAAAGTCCCAATTTTGCCTTTTAATTTATTCCGCCCCCCTCCCCCCGAAAATACCGGATTTTAGGACGAAAACAACTTTTTCCCTACCTCGCATATAAACGCCAACGAAATTATTATGTACGTCACATTTATGTTACATTAGTTTGTTTGTAACGAAAAATAAAGTTGTCAGAAGTTTTAGAGTTGTAAAGCGAGGCCCACGATTTACCCAGTCTGCACTCCCACAGGCCAGGAACTGGCCATAGAATTTATGGAGACATGATGAAACCGAAGTCCACTAGAGCGGCATAATCTGTTACACGCAGTCCACTGGACCAAGACAGTCCAATTGTCGCTTGAGCTCCTTACAGCTGGACGGTTGGATATCTTTGTTTTCACTTGTCGTGTTTCATCCCCCTGTCCCTTATTGTATCACTGAAGATTATGACGCACAGAATAACTAAAGCATTACTAATTTTCAACCTTTCGTGAAACAAAATGCAGAAGAAGCCAGTTAAATCACTGGAACAAAACGTACTTGAAGATTGGCCTTTACTCAGCGCCCTGATGATGGAGGCAGCAAAAACCTCCGAAACATTCATAAACTTCTTCCAGACTACAAGCCGCTTCAACACAGAAGACAGCCATCTTCATACTCGCCACCGCCAAAACTACAAACACTTGGTTCCTTATAATTACATGTTTAGAATTTCCAAAACTTGTTTCTGCTATGAAAACATGTTGGAAGATTTTATTACCGAGAATAAAAGTATGAAGCTTTTAAATGACTTATCAGCTCCAGGAAAGCGCCAAATACCCAGTAAGATTATTAAATTCCTCTTACGAGATTCGAACCAAGAAGCTATCGAAACACAAGTGCGCTAACTTAGGTTAAAACTGCTCAGTTACGTAACGGTGAAACGCGTAAAGGACAACGCTGAAAACAATTGCCTGTAAAGTCTCCGCAAAATCAAAACATTTCACACAACAACGCAACAGATCATCACAGCTTTTTACTCCGATTAATTTCTTGTCCGGGAGAATTAGATTCAACCATGAAACAAAACATTCTACAAACAATTTTCCCGCAGTGTACTTTAATAAAAATGACTTTATAACCCTCATGCACTCCACAAAGCATGGTTTGATTATTTAACGTGTTTCGACACTCCATATGTCATCATCACGTACGAATATTATTTTCATTAAATTACAAATTAAAATTGTTATTATTAATTTCTGACTGTTGGTTAACGAACACATCTGTCAATGACACATACATTTGCGAAAATCAATGCATATATTGGAATATTTGTACAGTGTATGAGGATTAATCTGCGATAATAATGTAACAAAAGACGATATTTTGATTATGAGTGAGTAGAGAGAAGACGTATTCTGTGAGTAGAATCAAAACAGAAATTTTACAAAGTACTGTTAGTGCTAGCCAGACTGAACGGAACAGAGTTAAAATATGCTAAGACTATATAAAAACTTTTATTAGAAAATTACCCGAGATAAGGTCTATAAGTAAGGACTATTAGTACTAACAAGACTAACAAATATAGGCTTACAGCCCTAATGAGCAAGCAGGGAGTTACGAGTGAAACGAAGTCATTAAGTCTACTTTCCTACTGCACAAATTTCTTATCATACAGAGCTTGAGTTTTAATGTTATACTTCGGTAAGGTAGGCTTATTACCTAGAAATGAAATGAAATGGAGTTAGCCTTCTGAGTTCATGGGTCAAGCATGCACACCGTACTTAAACCACCAGGGACGCGTGCACTTTAACCTTTCAAGCTTCTAAAACAATTGACCGATTTTTACGAAATGCGGTACAAACTTAATGTCACTGTAGGTCAACCCAACCTCAAAGTTTTTAATTCCGGTCAAACGGCAAAGACAAATTCTTACACGCTCATAATTGATTATAACCCTTCCATCTCTTGCGATTCTAGGTAATTTCACGCAGTCTAACGATTTTGTTAAATAACTTTAGAATAAATATTGCTAATAAGTGGAACGGAGCACAGAGAATTACAACCGCCGAACATAGAAAATTAATCACCTTCCCCTTTATCATTAATCACTACACTGTCTGTTCCGCGCGGAACATCAAACTAACGAACAGAAGGAAAGCTCCCTTTAGAATTAAGCTCGGAACCGAAAGCTCCTATCAGGTCGCGTAATATTGTAGCCGCTGTATGGGCACTAGCCTACACCAACTCTGAGCGTGGGATGATATTCGGATTCTATCGGCTTTTGATGCATCTAGAAAGAGAAAATGTACATCGTGAGATTGGAGCAATTGCGCTTATTAAAAGATGCTGAGGCCAGACCCCATGATGATATTTCATGCACTGACCTTTGTAATCTTATTTATCCATGGATTACGTAACGATCCTACCAGAAGCTCAGACTGTGCAGCGTCGGATGATGTGTGATCATTTAATAATGAATTGGAAAGGATACGGAAGGAAGAGGTGCCAGAATCATTAAAGGTACTATATCGGAATTTCCCTGGAGATACTAACGAACACTACTATGGTACAGTCCGTATTGAGAAACTGACTCGTTTTTAATGCTCTGTAGATTTGATATTCGATACAGAATTGTCCGTGATGTTTCGGGACACGTGACACACGAAATCCGGCATTGGTATCTGAGGCTCTCACAGTGGTGAAGCCCTGTAGTCTTGCAGCCGAAGAACAGAAAACTGGCGACCACGTACAAGACTACATTGCCCAGTAACCCACAAGAGCACAGTCCGCATACAAGTTCCTTATTACGCAATTTTCTACTTTCCACTTCTGGTATTTGTTTCTGTCCAAATGAAATTCTCACCACTCATCAGGTCCCATAGTCATCCTTTCCGTGGCACGAGGCAGTAAGTTCTTACGCTCCGCCGTCCACTTACTTTAATGTTACCATTCTCATGAGTTATTTAAAAAATTACACAGCAGTTCTATTGTCTTTGCCAGTCTGTCCGCCTTCAAGTGTCACG
>NW_019060500.1:1214743-1229535 GCF_000696155.1 Zootermopsis nevadensis | reverse complement strand
CTTTCTGTGTTTTACATCAATGATCATACGACACATGTTGGTTCAAATCGGGTCGCTGCTTACTTATCGCCCTGACGATGGAGGCAGTAATGACCTCCGAAATCTCAGTAACATTCTACCGGATTACACGGCGTAACATCCCAGAAGACAGTTATCATTGTAGTTCATATCATTTCAAAAAAATCCGTCCTTTATTTGAAGCTCAACGCGTGAACGAAATGTATACATTTTCTAAAAAAAAAATACTAATAACAATTGTTGAATTATGTTATGTAAATATGTAAGATGATTCAGTATATATTTATTTATTATTTCAGTCTATACACAAACTTAATTTTAATTTTTAAATGTTGTTGTTAAAATTAAAATTAAAATTTAGCGCTTTTCATCGTTATTACGATGTTACATTTCAGCGCTTATTATTTTACGACATGTTTCGATGCTATTGCATCATCCTCAGGTTTTTTATTGTTATTTTCATCTTTAAAACTAATATATATTTATTAATGCAACCTTTTCTTGATTTATTTGTTTTGTAGATTTCTTTTTGTAGGTATTCCTTTTGATCTTCGTAGTATTTTGCATATTTTGGTCAGTTGTTCATCATTCTGTGAAACAATTAATTAACATTCGAATTATTAATTATTAATGTATAAAAAGTCAAATCGGGTTACTGAAATTTTTCGCCTGTTGTTAATTTCTGGGGCAAACATATGTTTTCATGAAAAAGGGAACATTAGATTTTTTACTGTGTATTCTATTAAGGAAAACAGTCACAGACAGTGTTACAGCCTGTTATATGGTTATCAGAGATTCGGCTGTAATTGAACGGCTGTTTGTTTAAATAATTTAGAGTCTGCTATTCCCTTAGTTTTGTTGCTACTGGACGTGTTCTATTATCTCCTATGATTAGTTTCGCTGTCACTGAATCCAGCCGGTCGACATGTGCAGACAGGAACACAATATGATCACTGACTAATAATGTATACAAATTATACGTTTCCACATTTTCCTAACGTCAATTAATAAAATGCGTTCGCAACCGAACGTATGATGTGACGGTGTTTAATTCCCCGACTCGATTATCCTAATTATAAATTTTGTGTTCTTATTTAGTATTGAAAGGAAAACGAGTTAATATTAAATAAACTAATCAGCAACATTTAACAATTTTAAATATTTTGTAGTTTTAACGCTGTAGATTGGCGTTACATAAGCGCCCAGTTTGAATCTCTTACAGCTTACCAGATATTTTGTTTGAAAAAAAAAAAAACTCATAGTTCATAAATTTAAGAAAAATTATTAGTGTTATCAAATGGATTAAGATAAGACTGGCGGAATTGTAGCACACAAGGGGTGATGAAAATTTCATTGAAAATTTTGGTCGAAAACCTGAAAGAAAGAGACCACTCGAGAGATCAAAGAGGAATGGAATTACGATATAAAAAAAAAACAGAGTTTCGGGCTCTGAGTTAGATTCATTTGGTTCTGGACACGAACCAGTGGAGGCCTCTTGTGAATGCGTCAATGAACCACAAGGTTCGATTAAAGAAGAAACATTTCTCTGTGTAAATGAGAGACTACTCATTTCTCAAGAAGGGCTCTGCTCCACGTATTGTGTGTAGACTGCACTCAGGGGGCAAGAACGGAAAAGGGACAAAACGCGTATCATACTTCGAAAAATCCAAGTGACAGCAGAGAAACGGCTTTTTCAGTCGGAAGTCACAGAGGACCGAGTTAGTTTGACCGTGGGTTGACGGAACATTGAACACTGCCTTTTGTCACACCTTATGTAATAAAATGCCTTTGAACAGACCTATTGGTATGCCAGACAGATTAAAGGGGTAATGGTGGGGAAAGGGAACAACAATAAATCTGTGTCTGGACAAACCCTAAAGGCGAGTATCCATCCCTACACCAACCCATAACCTTTCTAGCAGGAAAATACCTCACCTCCTAAACTAAGTTTTTTTTTTTGTACGTTACTGCCAAAGAATAATACAAAAACCTTTGTGTTTTCGCCCTCAGGGCAATGATTTTGATAGGAACTATCCCATATATATACGAGACATATTCCATCATAGAGAAAACGAACGCAAACAACAAAAACTTTCTCTGTGCCTCTGTGCGTGTGTACTTTTTTTCCAGGGAAGTTCTTTGCTCCATCGTTAAATTGGTATTTGCAGTAGTTGGCAGCAGAATCATCCGAACAGGGTCTGCTTACTGAGCAACCTCGCCTCCGTTTTATTACTCCTGCTTTTCTCTATTGAGATTGATTGTTGGATCAATTTTAAGAGCAATCACAAGTCAGGATGAGACGAAACGAACGGGAAACTCCACTAAACTACGAATGGTAAACATGAAAGCGAGTGACTGGCAGAACTGCGTCAACCGGGTTTTGAAATATGGCCAGCTTTCTTATTTAAATTAATAAAATATACTCATATGTCCTGGTATTCGTCTTGTTTCCATTCAGATTTCTGAACTTTCAAATGCTTTACCTACACTAAACCCACCTTTATCAGGAGGACAAGCAGGCAATGCCTGGGAACCTTCGTAGCAGCAAATCAAAATTTCTGTGCCCCCCCTCTTAAATTCTTCTTTGGCTTTGATGGGTTAATTTTTCTGGTGCACTAATTTGTTTGCAGAACATGACAAGGAATATAAAAACATGTACGTATTGAAGATTATGATATGCTAATGCTTGCTGTTATTTTTATTCGATGAAAAAATATCATTGAAAAGTTTCTATTCTTAACTCAAAGTTGGATATAAAAGTAATATAAATATATCCTCAGGAGGTGACAGGATCTTTTTCTCACTACTTAGAAGTTCAGCAGCAAAGAAATCTCTCATAAGAAAGTTTCCTTCCTGTTTATAATTTTAAAATTGTTATACTTTACGGAATGACGTCACTGACATTGCGAAATTAATATGAAAATTACCCATAATTTGTACTGACCACCAAACATTATTAGAGTGATAAAATCAAGGACGATGAAATCAACATGTAGCATGCATGGGGAGATAAAAATTGCGTACATATTTTGGTAGAAAGGCCTAAAGCATATAGGCATAGGTGGGAGGATAATATTAAAATGGAGTTTAGGGAAATAATTCTGAAGTGTGTGACTGGTTTTATTTGGCTCAGGACAAGGACCGATATACCTACACTGAAACTTAGGATATGCACAAAAGCGAAGTATTCTTGGCTAGCTTAGCGACTAGTAGGTTCTCAAGAAGGACTGCTCCATGGAAATGTTTAGGACCGTATCTGTATGTTGCAGATATCCATGTTTACTTGTAATGTAGCACGTTAAGAGAGCATGTAGAGAAATTTGAAAGGAGTTACATTCAAATCTGAACCACCTGGTCATCGAGAGATTCCAGTTAACAATTCATGAACCAATTCACCGACGAAACCAGCAGCAGAGGTGGAATTAGGAATTTTTTCGTTGTGCGGGTGAATTTGAATTGTCAATTGCAGCATATGTCTTCAGGGAACTACGTCATGTTATAACCACGGCTGCCTGACTCAAGCCCATTCGCTCTGTAATATAGTTTCATCGACCTGAATTTGACTACCTGATGTTGAAAAGTTACAGACACAGTAAAATGTACCGAATACAGCCCCCCCCTCCCCCCAGTCAGGGATTATTACAGGCTGGACGTCCGGGGCTCGATTCCCAGCAGGGTATGATTTCTGTATTCGTCACATTGTCCAGACCGACTCAGGGGCCCATCCAACTGGCACTACGAGCAAAGCAGTCAAGGAATAAAACCAACAATCTTCTCCATCTAGTGCCGAGTTTGAGAATACGTGGAGCTACACCTCCACTTCTTTTCCGAGTACATCGCGTGGTACTTCGTGAAGCATCACAGACAGTTTCCGGTGAAATCTTGTCCGGGTTACTAGTCATACGACAGATATTTGTAAAAACCAAATGCAGCACGCTGTAAGGTTTTACTGTTCCTACTGCAAACTTAAATCGCCGAGTCAGTGAGTCGCAGAGTGAAAAGTTTGCAAAGTGGTTGTGACTTTCTGTTATGAATTTAGCTCTTCAAGAATTCTCTCAGCAACAGAAGACTTTGGGGGCTCTCAAACCACCTCAAACCACTTTACTTAAGACACTTTACACAGCCTGATTTCTGGCCATTGCAAAACATAAAAGATTCAAAGACAGCAATTTGCCAGCTGAACAAACTCTACTCAATGAAGAAGCATTACGTAAATGTTCCAAAAGTAGGACGTAAATAAGGAGGGGGAGACTATTTTGGAAAGACTAAAGAGTTTTCTTCTCGCTCTCAGTTTTCAGAATTACCTTTTTCATCTAAAATGGATCTTATTCTTGCATCCGCGTCGTAATTCCTTAGTGAAATATAACACATCTACTTTCTCAGAATAAAGTCTCTATTGTTCTCTGTTTCATCAGCGAGCAGAAAAGTCGAGAGTCGAGCGCATATTTGCA
This sequence comes from Zootermopsis nevadensis, assembly GCF_000696155.1. Next base: position 1,225,066 of record NW_019060500.1, on the reverse strand, counting down.
GAATTCTTTAGTATCGACTCTTTCGAATTATTATGGATTACGACTCGGACTTCAATTTACAACTTCGATGGTACAAAATCCGGGGCGAAGAAAAGTTGTTGATTCTTTGACTGCGAATTAATTTTTTCTTTGACCTTATTTTTGTGAAATAAATTGAGTCTTCAGTTCTGCCGCTTTTCTTTAATTACTTCACTAATGAAGTGATAATTGAGTTGGTAGCGGGGTTCTCGCGTTGTTTGTTTCCTCGCCAGAGAGACGCAGATTAGAGAAGCGAAGGAGATGCGACAATACGAGAGAAATAAAATTAAGCTAGTTCGTTATCTTCCTTCGTAATTTATGTTCTCATTTTAAAAGTCGGGACAGAAGATACGGAATATATTGACTTCCGAAACTATTAAAAGACTTCAATATAACAAATAACAGAACCTGTTCCTAGCATGAGATAAACAAAGTAAGGAGGAAACAAAGAGAGAAATATAGAGAGGGGAATGTAGAAATTATAAAAATAAAATGAAATACAGAAAGAAGACAGAACAAACAAGGCGATAAGAAAGAATTAACCTGATTAAAAAACAAGCAGACAGGTATAAAAAAAATGAGAAAAGAAGAATTTAAAGTCAGACAGCTCGATAAAAAAAAGGATAGAAGATAGAAAGAAAGTACAGAAATAAATACACAAGGACCGGAGCATTTTGAAGTCCGCAGTGTCTACGCGTCGCATGCTGATCTGCCAACTTCTCAGCCAGCGAGTAGCGACATGGCTTCTCCAATACAAAAACTGTGGAGATTTCTTTCAGAGTAGCATTGTTCTCCCACCAGTTCCTGTTGCCGACGTCACAGAATAACAAGACGTCGGTCTTGCGAACGTTTTTCTGCCATAGCTGGGCTACGTCGAGGTTTCCGCGGCTCTGGGGAAATAAACTTGTCTGTGACAGATGGCGTCGCATTGCTTTTATTATGTAATTTCCCGAGACATTCTTCTCGACACACTGTGTCAAGCCGAACCACGCAGGACGCAATGTTCCAACTATATTCAACGGGTGGCTGTCTTCTGGGTTGTAGTACCCTGTAGACTGATAGAAATTTACCGACGTTTCAGAGATCCTTGCTGCCTCCATCATCAAGCCGCAGGAAGTGCCTCTGAAACGTGGGTCAACTTCTACGAGAGTACACGGCGCTCCAACCCAGAAGACAGCCATCTTCATATTCGCCGCCGTGAGAACCTCGAATTCTACAATATTAAACGGAATCCATTCTCTGGACCCGAGATTACTACAGAAGTTAATAGCAGAAATATCAAAAGGCAAAGATATCCCTATGTTTAATTAAGCATCACGTCATGAAGATGAAAGGGGCGTGGAGGAATGGATCTAGACATTGCTAACCTTGGCACTAGATGGAGGTCGCCTTACCGAGGGAAAAATTATATAACATATAAAACATACGGACGGGATGACTTAAGCCTAGAATCCTACTGCTCAAATAATTAAAGCCGGTTATCGTAGCAGAATGATAATGGCTACAGACTGTGACGACACTGCCATCTTCTAATAAACTCTTAAACTACAATCTTTTATCATTCTCCCCCTTACACCTCTCTCTTCTTCAATTCCTTAAAAAGTTTTTATGGGGTATTTATATAAATAAAGTACGGTTTATTGCTATGAAAAAATCTTCTTTATGTCTTAACGTTGGTTCAGCAAAATGAAAAGGGGAGGAAATTGTAAAGAATGAATGTCGCGAGAGGAGAATATTGCTAATCTTTGCGTGAACATAAATCGCTAGACGCAGCGAGCAACACTGACACAAAGAACAATATAATTTTACTTCACGAGCTGGCCTGCTTCAATATATATTCACACACGTTAATTTTGCCATACATCTAGAATCTACAGGAATAGATTAACGAAGCTCTTTTAACTGTGTGGTTTGTACAGGTGTTTAGAACCAATTGTCGAATTTTATTATTTATTTAGTGTTCTGTCTGACGACAGGTCCATATGAACAGGATCCTTCCATCCTTTTCTCGGACTGGGACCTGTTCATATACGTTCTTGGCAGATGATCCAGAAGTCGTTTGCCATTGCCTTCTTCTGTGTGTGAATGGAGTAATTGTTGGGATGCCACGGAGGAAAACTCCGTGTTGCCTAGACCACGGCCTTGCCCAACACAAGTTATAAATTCGGGCACCGCCGGGAATCGAACCCAAGACCCCAGGATCACAAGGCCAGCGTTCTAACAGTTAGACCACCGTGGCTCTACACAAAGATACCAGAAGGGAAAAGTTACAGCATTACACGTTGAAAATAAGTGCATTTGTTATGCAGTAGCCAATATGAAAGTAGATGTTTGAAGGTCAAAGTACAACGCTGTTTCAGTAGAGCTGAACGTTTTGCATGGCTTCTCATACAGAAAAACCTTTTTATCCGAAGTCACTACACTTAACGAGGTGGGGGTGGGGCAGATAAATTTACTGCTACTGAGGTTCCCTGGCAGTGCCCAGTCGTCCTTATGGTAAATGTAGGGGACATGCAGTGCAACGTTCAGTTTGTGTACTAACTCATAATTTGCTCTGGGACCGAGGAAAACAACGGGGAAATCTGATCGAAGCTCATCTAAATAATAATTCAAAATTATTCTGTACCTCAAACAGGACACAACAAGTCTCTACTACAAAGATCAACTGGTTAATGCTGTTTAATGAAATAATCACTGTTTGTTATGATATTCATACAAAATACATAAATACAAAACAAAAAAGTTACTGATTGATGAAACAAATGGGACATACTGGGCTAAAAGGGCTAATAATATTTTAATTAAATATAGGCCTACTGTCGCAGCTCTGTAAAGGTTAATCTGTTTTTAATTCACGTCTGTGGATTTTAAAATTCAATGTTTACGGACATCAGTACAGAGGAAACGTAATGTTATTATTGCCTCTTAGCTGATTCTGCTACTGAAGTACTCTGAAATTCCCACAGCTATTACAAGTCTTCTGGATTTTTCCCTCCTCCTTTTTTCTTAAAAGAAGGCAAACGTGTGTAATCTACATGGTGGAAGATCAAGAAGGGGAGTGGGGTTATGTGGGGGGTGGGGGTGGATTTATTTAATGTACCCAAATTCTCCAGCAGAACGTAGCTTATCCGAGGCCTCCTTTTACGTCCTGCAGTAAAGTGAACATATGTAGGCCTACATGTGTGTATATGTTGGTCTTTTTATACCCACTTCTACGTACGGCAAGCCCTCGATATCAGGCGTTAAGCTGCTCCTTAAAAATCCGAAGGGTAAAAACTACCCATGCGAAGTAGTAAATCCTGTTTTTAGAGTAATAATTGGTTCTGAGGGATATCATTTAGCTGAGTATCAAACTCATATTTTAGATAAATAAGTACTCGGACTATATATATATATATATATATAAGAAATCGACGAATAAAGGAAAAGAACGACAGATATGAAAACAGGGGTGTTAAAGAGTAACCAAACGATAGGAGAAATAGCTGAATCACAGCGGGCGGATAACAAGGGCTTACTGTGTAACGATTCATAGCAACTGTGATATATCCAGCTGCTCAATGTCACTAATCACCAACCGATAACACAAACTACCCGTCGAGTCGGGTAGAGAATTGTATTCCAACAATGGAAGGCATGCAACTGACGCTCTGTCTTTAGTAATCTTCCTTCATTAATAGTCTAGACTATTCTGTCAGTTTAATGTTTGCTTGTGACCTATTTAAATGGGAGCGGACCTCGCAGAAAACGTTCAAATAACGTAAAAAGTATCAAAAATATTAGTCTGTGACGGTATGTATTCAACCGGAAATGATAAGGACAAGGAAGGGATAAAGGAAAAATACGACGATGAGAATATAATGACGCCTTCCGAATTTCAAAACGTCTTTCAATCGTGCACCAGTTTGTAAATTAACTTCAACCTCAAAATTTGTAATTAACGAACTCAGATATGTGTTTTAAGTTAAAAGATGTCCTACAATGTGGAGTATACACAGACCGTATATTCCAAAACGAGTTTTTTTGAGAATGTGTGTCTCGGAGAATATGGCAAAGAAGCCGAATGGGTTTATCACAGACCGTACACGAATCACGAGCAAAATATTTTTAGACCAAGCTTATAAAATTTTAAGTCCAATCTTGTTGCTAATGTGATTTTCCGCCATCTTGTCGGTCACATTACACAAAACGGAAGATAGAGATGAAGTCAGATTTCAGGTTCTACGACGACGAGTACGAGTACAAAAATGGCTACCATCTGGGATGTTTCACAGTCTAATCCGGCAGATAACGACCGACGTTTCAGACTTGCTTACTTCCTCCATCAAGCCAGGCGCGGAAAAGATGTAATCACCCCCAAACTCAATCAGAAGTTCTGTTACTGCGAATAATTACTTAACACTTATTAATGTATTCACTTGTCACCTACTGGTCTGACATACTTTTGGTCCATCGACTAAGGTTAAACTCACTTTTACAGAAGTGAGAATTTACAGGAAATGACGCGGTGTGTTTATTCTTCAATCCGGGACTCCTCACGTTTTACATACCCAATGGCTAATGATCGGTTGGCAGCAGTGACTCCCCAGTGTCATATCAATGTCATGGCTACTCGCAGGTGAACGGCTCCCCACAGCTCCTCTGATACTATTGCGTTCAGTGTATTGATTTCCACTAGAACATACCAGACACTGGGGAACACGTAAAAAAAGGGTGAATATATTGACGTCATTTAACAACAAAGAATCCCGTAAAATATGTGTTGATAGAGGGCTTCTGTTATTTATTTTAAATTAAAACAAAGCACAACATTTCCATGTAATTGAATTTCGAGTTAAAGTGGCATATAGTACAAAGTCGAATATAATTTTTTGGAAGTGTATATGTAAGTCAGTAACTCGGTAGATGGTACTTTTCCGGGAGTGTGAGGTACTTAAAACCCCACAAGGACGAGGTTCACTCGCTCCGAGTTCAGCAGAGGAGAATACACTACCCCTTAGCTCTTGTAAAGAAGAAAGTTCTTCCCTCACACACAAATATACACATCGTGTTCCTCTCAACTGCCTCCCTCATGCCCACCATTAAATCCTACCTTATTATGGTCACATGACGCAGGCAGGCACTACTGTCATTATAACAAACATTGGTCTAGTTTGGGGAACTGGGAACTGCGGCTATAAACAAGACCATGAACACGACATGATCAATTCCCTCAGCACTCGTACATGTAATTGGACGGAGAGAATTCCGATTTTAATCGCCCTATTGTGCCCCGTTATATCTGGGAAAAGAAGAAACAGCTTTATTTTGAAACTGATGTTAGGAAATGTACGTTTCGGCTTCTTTCAGATATCTTCGGGGGATTATATTAAAATTAATAAAAGTTTAAGACATTTTTACAATACAATTATTCACATTTAAATTTACCAACGTTTTTAATTATGTATATAAGTTTTTTTATTTATTTGTTGTGTGCACGTTAAAAATAGATGTCGTACCAAGAAAAAAATGGAAACACCATTTCTTGGAAGAGAATTAAAAAATACGGGCTTAATAAGCTTAATTAATACCACTTCAAGAAAAAGAAGACGACGTAGAAGAAGTTTTTACGTTCAAAATATTGTTATTACATATGTCGTTTGACTGGGATGATGAAAATGCATTTGTGTCTGTAATATGGATTTGAACACGCAATAAATGAACGATGAAAACCAATTATGTGAGCAAATTCGCAACAAATACGTTTGGAAAATATGTGTACGGCATCGGATTACACTTTATCAAACTTCTATGATAGTTATTTTTTAAACAATCGACCAATTGAACCACGTAAAGCAGAGGCTGGACTAATGTGAATCCAAACCAAATTAAATTGGGCTGGAGGCAATTATGAAGGCGGCTGTCTTCTGGATGATTGTGAAAGTACCTCTGAAACGTCGGTAAATTTATACATATATACATATATTTTTTTACCTGTACGTTTATTTAATATGTTTATGATTTTGACTTCCTGAATGTTCTCCCTCTGTGTTTTTAAGGGCACTTGGCATTTTACTTTATACCTACAAATTCGTAATACCATATGGGCAGAATTCGGTGGCAAATTCTCACATATTTTAGATGCTAATTTCGGAGTGACCTAGTATTGTAATTAATCCACACTATTCAGTATTGTGAGAACAAAGTTTTAAGAACAGAGGAAAAAGCCAACCGCAGCAAAAAGGTACAGTAAAATACAAAATAAAAATAATAAAACAAAATCTTAGCACGGAAAAAAAAGTTAAAAATCTCATTTCCGTTATCTGAATTCTGTCCTCTTGATTTTTTGCCAAAACTGAGGAGCAGTTTCATTTTCTAGGAGATAATAAATTTATATTTACACTAGTAACAAAAACCAGCAAATGTAAAAATGAAAGTCGATAAAAACGCGTTTGGTTCAAAATGACACGACCAAGGACAAAACCTAGCTTCCCTTCATCGTCCGCTAGAAAGCCGGTTTTGTTAGAATATACCATTTTCCACTCATGATTCAACAAGAGAAAGTGTTCTCACTACCAGCGCGCTGTTACGTCTACACAGAATTCTCGCACGTACTGTCACTGCCAGTGTGTCTGGCTACCATTAGGTCAGTTAATTATATACAGGAGCAAGCAATTCTGAATCATTTTAGCTGCACTTCGAACACGAGTCTCGTTAGGGCCAACAGTTTCTGTAATCAGGCCAACCGCTGGAGACTTTTTACAAATCATTACTGAAAAATCAGTAATTATTAAATACGAGAATAATCTATCTTGTCGCTGTATTAGTCAATCAGGTAAGTCATAGCAAATAAAGGCGTAATAAAATAAAAAATACGAAAGTATTTGGGAGCACCGTCACGATTAAAATCCACAAAACTATAATTTTATCTTTTGTTTCGTAAAGGCGTTAAATATTAACTTTCGCACTGCCACAAGAGCACATACGTTTGGGTACAAAGCTAGTTTTCGAAAAAAAATTCCAAAATTGGTTAAAAGGTTCATAAAAATAAAGAAACTTCACAATTAATACCCTTCTAAGAAAATTAGCCTAAATGAGGAATATGCTGCAAGCCTAAAAGACTAGTTTGTAATTCTGAAGGGGAGAGAAAATGTTTTGGATCTAGGTTTACCTACACTAGATAATAATATTAAAACGAATATTTAAAATACGATGTGATGTGTTCATTTTGATACGTTGGCGAGACCTTGTGAACACCATAATGAAACCTCAAGACTCCGTAAATGAAGGTTTTTCTTACTACATAACCACCTATCAACATCTAGACATGCATTATGCTGTACAGAGTTAGTCGCTAATATCAGACTACTCATTACCAAAGATACGCCAGTATTAGAAACATGCTTTTTAATTTTAGAATGAAACCTGTCTATATAACACAAGATTTTTATCGACGACGAGGTATCCAGTTTTGTAGACCTGAGGGTGTACTTGAGTTCTGATACCCTGTGTCAACACCTTGCAGCTTCACATTATGCGACAAAGTGGATTCGGACGAGACTTTCAGCAAACCCTCTCTTATCCAGACATCTCTCGGGGTAACCCAAGGCACAGAAGCACATAATAAAGAGGACTGTTAATTTTCAGTTAATTACACGTATGCATATGAATCTCAATGTGAGGGAAATAAGGACAGTCTGTGAAATCCTCGCAGCTCTCGGATACAAGAAACAGACGAACATCCCTGTCACACTTACGGCCCCGGAATTTTCTGCCCCGGATCAGATAAATCCGTTTCCCCAACCCGCTACATCAACTCCACATGATACTTTGACAATGGAAAGGAGGATGGGAACGATGGTGAATGCAGCACGAATTGGGAAGATGATAAATGCGTACAAAATTTTAGTTGGAATGCCTGAAGGGAATGAATCACTCGGAAGACTCAAGGATTCTGTTCAATCAAGTTCATTAGATCGTTAATTAGCTCGAATATTGGAACTCATTATTTAAGCAAGAACACAAGTTCACATACATTTCAAAAACTTGTCTTTTTATATAATTCAAATGCTTATAACAACCATGTTTCTTAAATGAATAATTATGCGATATTGTAAATAAAATATTTATAATTATTCTCTAGCAGTACATCAACTAATAAACTCAACAAAAAGATATTTACATCAAAGCAATAAACCCACAGATTTAACCTTCTACCAATCCAATAAGCTTCTATTCAGCCATCAATGCTTCCATCCAATAAACCATCCATCACATATGTACAGAATTCCGATTAAAATAGAATATTTCAGTTCATTTTTGGTGTTATATTATCCCATAGAAATGGTTCATTTGGACCTGGTCCGTACCATAAGTAAATACGTCGTAATTAACACCGGCATTTTTGTGGTCGTCTGTTTTTGTTTAAGCTTAAAGACCAGCCATGTTGATATGTAAATTGGAAATTGGATCCGTGAAACCAAACGAGTTTTCTTTCTTTTTGCTATTGATAAAAATATTCGTAAAATGAAGGCAATTTTGAGATTACCTGTGAAAATGAAAATGCCGGATCATTAGACGACAGCCAGGCTTAAAAATATTCTGCTTCTTGCACTTTAACGACATTTCAGCAGATTACAAGATTTATATTTCTATACAATTGAAATGTGTTAATTCAGTGGTGCAGATATGTAGATATATATCTTTGATTACTCCATGCCCATTACGGAAATTAACTCACCCAGACTTTGCTGTATTACTGATTCTGAAATGTACTTTTACCACATACATTTCTCATCGATTTTACGCAACGACAGATTGTACGTGGTTTAATATATAAATTCGGCTTTCGGCTGTAAGTCACATCGAATGATGAGTATTAACCAATGTTTCGACAAACACTACAGATGCCATCTTCAGGGTTAATGTGAAAATTTCTTACTTCTTCTCTTTTAAATCGAAATACTTTTGATGGCATTTTGTTCTTAAAAGCCCTCCGTGATTCCGTTAAGGATCTACTTGTGAAAACGAATTCACCTAAATGAAAACTCAAGGAAAGCAGCAATATTTACACCTGCGACAATCTGCACAGACAAACTACGAGTATTAAACTTTTATTGTGCACGTCTTCAGCTGACGAATGATAATCTTGCGTTGAGTAGCGAAGGATACGTCTGTCGAAGCCTATGCTAGTCTAATGCCAAACAAACCTGCACTAGGTGTCAATATAACAAACGAGGCCTTACTGACCGAGTCATGGTTGTGTATAACATCGGTAAAGGAACAATATACAGACCGGGTATGAAGTTTTAGTACGTTAATTCATCGAACTGAAATGTACAAACAACTATCACAATTAAGTCAACTTTACCTATCACTTGTTAATCAGAAACGATCTGCACTAATATCCAACTCCTTTTGGTTTTTGCTAACAAATAATGTAAATCTCATGCAAAATTTTGTAAATTCACCAAATGAATCGGCGCCTATTAGCATTCAGTTGTCGACAATAATCACATTTCTGACTTCACGGTTGCTAGGATACGCTATATTCGAAATGTCTCCATGACGGAGAGACTGCAAATGTCAGGAACGAGATAAAATGAAAGCAAGTCAAACACATTACAACCGAACAAGGGGGACGGGGAGAGAAGGTAGACAGCAAAAGACTAATGCGTCTGGCGGTGACTTAACAAAGCAAATGAAGGTCATTTAAAGTCAATTAGATCGGTAATTTGAAATGGAGAATGGATGGGAAAAGAAAAACCAAATTGGAGGAAATACAAGGGTAAAACGGCGAAAACTAGAATTGTTATTGATGACTGGAAAGTTAAAATATTCGGGAGCAGATAAAGTTCAGGAAGTGCATTATGGCATTTCAAAGAGACTGAAATAGACCTACAAAAACTGAAATTTTACACCTTGCTTTATGCGGGTATCTCGCCCCCAGAAAATAACAAAAACACGTTCTGAATATGTGGATTCCGAATCGAATCATCCTACTTAGTCACACAAAGTCGCCGTTCTTATAATAAAATACATTAAGATTACTCTCAATCTTGAGAGAAAATTTCGCACGTACATATCTGCACACTGGCCTTGTTCAAACGAAGTTACTGCGATAATACGAGGCTCGTCCACAAAGTAAGTTTCCCTGGGGACGTTTACAGAAACAAAACACAATTTCATGGAAATATTTATTGCAACAGATACAGCAAGTGTCCAGCTATTTTTCAACATATTCGCCACCGGAATTGAGACATTGGTCATACCGTGGGACCAACTTTTGAATACCTGTGTCGTAGAAGTCTGCCGCCTGGGATGGGA
>NW_019060500.1:1173409-1209837 GCF_000696155.1 Zootermopsis nevadensis | reverse complement strand
TCGGGGTCGATTCCCGGCGGTGCCCGAATTTATAACTTGTGTTGGGCAAGGCCGTGGTCTAGGCAACACGGAGTTTTCCTCCGGGGGCTTCCCCGGCTTCTCCGTGGCATCCCAACAATTACTCCATTCACACACAGAAGAAGGCAATGGCAAACCACTTCTGGATCATATATATACATATATGAACAGGTCCCAGTCCGAGAAGAGAAAAGGATGGAAGGATCCTGTTCATATGGACCTGTCGTCAGACAGAACACTAAATAATAATACTACGCAATTGTTTTTGGTTCTTTGATATTTAGTTTCATCGCCCTGATGATGGAGGTAGAAAGAACATCTGAAACGTCGGTAAACTGCTACCAGACTACACGGCGCAATAACCCAGAAGAAAGTCACCATCAGAAACATTAATTTTTTCACAGCATTATTCGTGATTGTAATAACAAAACTATGCAACAAATACAAGAACTGTCAGTAACATCAACATTTTATTTTATGATTCTTAATGGCAAACCACTTCTTGTTATCGTTAGTACATATAAAGCTAATACAAAAGTATATAACAGGGTGTTTCTGAGAATACGTTATACAGGCTTAATCCTTAAAGTGTTTTGTGGGATATTCGAGAAAAAAAAATTCCTTCAGCGATTACTTGTATTGTGACTGGCTACATTTCTGTATAAATCTCTATTGGACTCACTGAGTAATTGGCTTTCCTGCCATTAGGATGACGAGGTGAAAACAAACAAACGAAGGAACCTAACTGACTCAAAATCTCATTTAACCGAATACAAAATGGCTAATATTTACTAGACCGCGAGCCAAAATTTTAACACAACTCGCATACCCCCAGGGTCTACAACAGGGTGTGGAATAAGCTACGAAGTCATGCTATCGTCATCAGAAAGAAAATTCATATTGCTGAATAAATTCATAGGAAAATGTTGTTGTAATGCGGTAAACAAGACAAATGAGGACATATTGCCCATTCAATGGAGCGTAATAAAATGAGTGCCCGAGGTTGAATCAATAAACTGACGATGACATGTGGGAAGGAATTCTGGGGTAAAGCATCTGGAATTACAATCAAATCGATACAGGACAATGCTGACGGCAAGGTATGCATCGGTAATGAACAATTCCGAGTGGCATCCTGCCACCAGCATAATCCCCATTGAACACCAATCAATATACAGGCACTGTTGCGAGCAAGACAGATACAACTCACTGGCATGGCTTCTTTCAACTATAGAAAGTTTCAGATTAAGCTGAAACACTTTTAATTTTGTACCAACACTTTGCTTGACTTCTCAAAGGCTTGTTGATCAATCATACTATCTACAGCACGTCTGACATCCCTAATCAAAACGCTGCTTCAAATATCGACATTAATTTGTTATTACGTTTTTAAAAACAAATACGATGATAAGGTAAAGATGTATGAGATGCAGTACGTACATGAAAGACGAAAGCTTAAATAGAGGGATAATATTAAAGTGTTTCTTGGAAAAATGTTGCGTGAGGCATCAATACAACACCTGTGCCTAGATTGGTGGTAATTTCCCCTCAGGTCTTCCGACTTAAAGTTTGAAGAAATTTATAATTTTTCCAATGCATGCTACATTGGAACTTTAATTAACCACAAATTTAGAGCAATGACTAATTATTCTAGTAGCTAAATTTTGCTTTAAAATTAATTACACATAGCGAGACACCAAAATGCTGGTTTAAGTATTCCGACATAAAGTCCAAGTAAAACATATTCATAATTACTGCAAAGTACGCCCACAAAACATCTCCTTTCTTCCCTCGAGTCCTTTCAAGTTACATCAACGGTGTCATTTAAGTCAAACCTTTATAACAGCAACAAAGCATTGGCCTTAAAACTGAATGTATTCCAGGATTATAAAATGAGTGTGTAGGCCTACATAATTCCGTCTAGCACTCAGTCCAATAGATACTGGTAACCGTCCCCGAAACACACATCACGCCGCTAAAAGGCGGTCCACTTCGCTACTTGAATGCCAACGACTATCATAACATTGATCACGTGTATGACGCAACCCGCCGCACTTCAAACGAATGATCAAAATCGTGGAAGCTTTACGTACTGTGATCTATCGCTGGTTTGTCGTAAAATGTTTCGAATTGAAGGCCTAAAGTATCCTAAACCCTAAACCCTTTCAATTTATTTTAAATGTAATTTCATACATTTTTAGTTAGAGCCTGAGGTTTTGGGATGCAGCTGATGGCGAGGTATTAACGCATACACTCCCTCTAAATGGATCCACATATCGATTTTTGATTGCTTAATGGACGTTTTGAACAGAATGTATAGCGCAGAGCAATGCCTGAGCGTTGATCAAAGCTTGGACTTCGCCAGACCTCTACAGCTTCGCAGTAACCAAATGCACCAATTACTCATGCTGTAGGTTACAATTTTTTTTTATCACTTAGTTAAGTTGGCGCGTATTTGTTTAATGCCGAGTCGACGAGCCGTTCATAAGCGCATCACCTAAACACACTTCTACAAGCACGCATCAAATAATTTAAGGTGATTTTTTTTAAATCATATTTTCCATCAATCTGAGAACATAGTTTGACAGGTCACAATAAAAATTAAAAAAAAAAACACGATCTGCTTGCCATATATAGAACTACAAAAATTTTAACTGACGAAATATAACAAGTAATAGTCAAACTGTTATATATATTTTGCCATGTTGACATGTTTAGAAAACGAAGGACTGAAACCGTATTTTCCATGGCAGATATATTTTGATATTTATAAATTCAGATAAAAATACATTAAAATACAATTTTTATATAAATCCCTTCATATATTACTTTTACGATTATTAAGTTATATTCTGGATAGACGAATAAATAAAATAACCTTCAGTCGGTCCATAAAGGGAATGACTTTCATTATCAGTCTTACAAAGAATATTTCCCTTCAGAGTCCCATATTAAAATGTCTTGGTGCGTTTTATTTTCACTATGTCCCGTCAATTTTTCCCCTCAATCTTTCCACCAATATAATATTATATGGCGAAGATTACAAATTATGAAGCTCTTCATTAATTAACTTATTCATCCTCCTGTTACATCCTCTCTCCTATATCCAAATTATTCTCATCACTTTGTCCCAGAAACTCTTTACCCTTAGGAAGAGAGGTAAATTTCCACGCAGATACCAGAAACAGGCAAAATTATATTTCCATTTTACACTATCAAAACTAATTTTCCATTAGCGTCGCTGAACTACTGAACTTTAAATCATAATTATTCCGCACTAAAGCGACGTCCCAGCGTCTCAGTCCATCCAGAAATTGGGGCTAAACCGCTGGCAGCCAAACATCCAATAGAAATGACGGGGCGATCCACCACAACAGGTTTCATTAATCATCATCATCATCACGGAATAAGCCCTTGGCTTGTTCCGATTACACAGATTAAAACTGTACCTTCCACCTCTTTGTCCGGTTTACACTGATACAGCAGCTCAAGAATTTTATTTTCATACAATCTTTACTAATGCTTTAGCGTTCTGAGATGGTTTTCATCAACACTGCATTGATGCAGTTTGTGTTGTTATGTTTTCCCCTGACATCTGCATTAGGTTTATGACCTGTCAGTCTCTAATCTGTGACCTCTGAAACAAACTATCACTACTTCCATTGATATTTATCCTTGAATTTGTCCTTCTCAGCGCTTGTTAACTTCTGGTAATATAATTTTTATGTAAATGAATCTTCAGACCGTAGTACAACCCCAAAATTAGGGGCACAATAATTAATCAATTAATTCCGCACAAAACCGACCGAAATATGGACAAAATAGTTCCATGATCCCACATAAAACTTAAGGCGTCCATTACATAAAACTATAAAAAAGTTTCATAGCGGCAAGCTGGTCGACTATCAGCTTCTAAAGAAAACTCTGCTCCGTGGAGTCATTTTACAATTGAAGGGTAGTGGAAGATGAAGAATACATAGAAAATATTGGGTGTGGGAACGTGTTAAAGTAGATATATACGTCATTCAACAGAAGACACTGTTAGCGGAGAAACAGAGCGTCTTCTGTCTTGCAGGATATTTTACTCGGTGCTAAGAGCACAGCCCCGAAGTTAAATTGACGATCAGAAGCCATAAATCACAAACACACACACGCACTGAGCAACCAGCCTGCTATATATGTAATTAATAAGTTACGGATATGAACATGAGAGTTATACAGACTCTGTAATACATAAATTTTACTTAGAGTATGCTCTTTGTACTACAATAAACTCCATCCAATACTAACTGCATAAAGCAGAATAATTATTCAAAAGGTAATAGTCAACTGGTTGAAATAAATTATGTTTCTGTAGCCTATTATCGTAATCTGAAATTTGAAACTAATCTCAGCCACTCAGAAGCTGCGACAAAATTACGTTGTGTGCGTGTTGATATTCACGTCAATATGCTTGATAAAAAGAACAGCTATCGACATCATGTTATGCGGAAAACACCATTACAAAATTCCTACTCTAACGTTTACATATTTTTAACTATTTTAATTGGTTATTTCAACCTTTTGAAGTTCGACGATAGCTAAATATATTTGCCAGCTGTTAATTAGTATTCATTAGCTCTGTATTTTACCCACAGAATGTATTTATAGATTTTGTATGATTCTCGGATTAAATAGTGATTATTTTCTTGCACAGCATTAAGCAATTAATCGTTCCACTTTGTTTCTTTGAGGCAAGAACTCAATATGTAAAAATCACTTACACGAGCTTCGACTTCAAAGGGATAAATTTCTGTGGTCATTTATTTGTAGCTTGCAAACCAACCGTATTCCAGTTGCCGTAGCAAACGTTACTTTGAGATCCACAGCTTCAAATTATCATCATAATCTTTATTATCGCCATTATTATCATGGTCATCTTCACACGCAGTATTGTATCCAACTAAATCCATAGCGAAGGTCATTTCTTAAAAGTTTATACACATGTGTAATCCTATTAACATTTTAGAAATCTCTCATGTAAAATGTTTCTCACAGCTAATCTCATGGCTGATTTTAAAAGCATGGACTAGCTAGTACTCTTAGTATTATCCTCCAACGACGTTAATCCGCTTTTCCACTGTGCCTTCTCCTTGAATCAACAAGCTGTTACGATGGCTTGACTTGTTAATCTCGACCCTGTAGCTTAATGCTACGGAGGAAATTTTATGATATTATGTTAATCGAGTGAAACGCATAACAACACAAGTTTCTGCACCAACTGCTTGTGTCAACTTTCAAGGGAACCTGGCTTTACTGTCTCTAAATTCACTTTTTAATTACCTTAGAAAAGTCGTATTTCGGTTATCTGTATGAATCATTTCACATCATTTAACATCAGAGTTTCAAACATAGAGGTTATACACGGTCAGATGAATCGGTAAGATTTATAGCTTGCGCTGAATAGATAAGGATATTCGGTAGACCGGAAGGGTGTCGAACCCAGTTATCCTTTCAGAAGGCATGTCCAAAACGCTATCAGTACACCACCCTACGCAGACTGTCTGCGTGTATACGCACACAGTACATAAATTATATAGATTATCTTACTCTTCGCAAAATATTTTAAGGCCCGGAAATAAAAGAATGAGATTGGTGTGAGAATGTAGCATGCATGAAATGAGAAAAGCGTACGAAATTATAGTGGATAAACGTTAAAGGATGAGACAACACGGAACAACAAGGTATCAGCCTACACTGAAAAGCAATGTTAAATTAATTCTTAATGAAATAGTCAGAAGTGTCTTGACTGAATTTATCTGGCTCAGGGTAGCGATCACTAGCGTAATGAACTTTCGGATTCTATAAAAGAGTGAAAATTTCTTCTGAGATTTGAGGTTAACAAGACTGTAAGGAAAATGATCATGATATTTTTATAGGATTTGGCGCTGTGTGAACTCGTCGACAGATTCCAACGTTTCGGATAAATATAACGTCTCCATCTTCAGGGCAAAGATGGAGGGTACATGTGTAGACGAGTTTACACGGCGCCAAAACACAGAACAACATTACCAGGGAATTTATTGACTAGCTGAGTGACTTGTTACTTTATCATGAATGATCCTGCTA
This sequence comes from Zootermopsis nevadensis, assembly GCF_000696155.1. Next base: position 1,203,711 of record NW_019060500.1, on the reverse strand, counting down.
CATGAAGTTTATTCAAGGCAGTTGTAGAACTGTTTGCAATGAGATAAAACTCTAGCTTACACCGAGACTTGACATTCAGAACACTGCGTTGTATCCATCGTGTTCTATTTATGTAGTACATAATCAAAGCTTATCCCAGTCACACGGAGTTCAGACCTGGATAATTGTACGTCGAGGTTGTCACGTTTCAACAGCAGCTTTCTCCACCCGCCCAATGCAAAGTACTGACTGAATCGAGATCATCGACAGTATAACCGTAACAGAACGTCGTCAAACAAACTGAATCAATGCTGTGACGTCTGTAAGACCCCCACCCCAAGCTTTACCCAAGACTCGAAACAACTCTCTTGGGATTTTATGTACAGTGCAAGAGGGGAACATGACACACTTACAGGCTTAACGATCCTTTAAGCTATTTAACGACGATTTTCCAATTTCATGGTTTACACAGCATCTGACAAGGGAAGAAGCTGTCAGAAATAGGGGGGGGGGATCTGAACAGAATATTTTTAACTCCTTTCTCATCTTTACATGCCTGTCTCATATTCCTTGATTTGGTCATTCTGATAAACTTCGGTGAAAACTATAAATTACTATTTCTTACAGTTTCATCCATTCTCTTGTTATTTCATCCCACTTGGATGCAAACGTTCTGTTGAGCACCCCGTACTCAAACACCCTGAATATGGATTCTTACTTTAGGGACCACTTTTCTAGTCCATACAAAACAACAGATAAAATTATGGTTCTGGTATATTTTGGACATTATATTCAATATGTTTTTTTGTTATTTATGTCACAAAAGTTGATAAATCATTCAAATATAATTTGGTCATACTTCTTAAACAGATTGTACATTAGTGTTGTTGACACAGCAACGATCTCTAATGAGCTGACAGTTTCCTGGAACCTTTCATAACGTAGACATTGTTTATACAGAGGACGTGGGGGTGTAATTAATTGCTCATTAATTCGCCCCCCCCCCAACTACGGCTCTAAGGTAAAGGAGAATGCGGTCCTTAGATCTTCGAACTTCAAAAGTGTCAGTGGCCTTGAAATCATGCGTAGAACACTTCGTTAACGAAACACTTGGCTGTGTCAGAAACAAATCAAAAAAACATTTACTAAGAAGTTGGGAGTGGATCAAATTCCGGGAATGCATGCATTATTTAAATCAGAATCTGATGTCTACCAGTCCCTATCTAAATAAAATATCTAATTATTGAAGTATAAAAAGCTATGATTTTACGTGTTGTCTTATGCGGGTGTGAAAATTTATCTCTCATTCCATGGCAAGATAATAGATTTCCCTGAGAACAGGAAAGATCTAAGAGAAAGGACGTAGGAGAAGGATGGAGAAAATTGCTTGCTAAGAATCCTCATAAATTATACTCTTCACCAAGTTTTATAAGGGTGATATTCAGGTTCTTGAAAGCACCGTGGTCTACGTAGTTAATTAGCTGAATCCTATATAAAAATCATTAAAGTACGAAACAGAAATTATGTTTGGAACGAACAGGAGCCTTATCAGATATTATTTTACGAAACAAAATTATTTACAGAAAAATCTTTACCTACTGAAATTCATAATGGAACAAACTTACAAATTTCTGCTAATACAAAGAAGACAGTAGCTCTGCAAATGAAATAATGAGTAAGATATAATATTATCTCAAATATAAACCAATAAGAATATATCATATAGAAGAAATTAAATATTTTGACAACTTAATACTCCAATATAACAAGAGATATTTGGAATATCTAGATAAAAACAAAAGGAGATTATAAATAGTGAGGAGCGTAGGACGGACTGTAGAAATTACTTTTTAGAGCAGTGGTATACAACCTGGGGTACGCGTACCCCCGGGAGAATGAGATGACATCGTAAGGGGTACGTGAAATTAAAAAAAAATATTATTTTATGATAAACACTGAATAATCAGTAATGTAATTTATTTAATTTATTTTAGATGTAGATTATATACTACGTATAACTTGAATTATACACCAACGACTTTGGGGGTACAAAGTTGAAGATAAATTATATCTGGGGGGTACGCGAACAAAAAGGGTTGAATACCACTGCTCTATAGGACCAGATTAAAAGTCCGGTAGTCGAGCTGTTGATGTCAGTGACTTATGGCAGACAGAAGAAACAGAGAAGAGTAGGACGAGGTCCAAACGCACAGGTAAGAACATTTTGAGGCTGGCACAGGCAATGAATATGACATTTGAGATTCTGGCGGCGGTGAAGATAATTGATGCTGGTCTTCTGGGTTTGTGACGTCACGCAGACAGATACCAACGTTCTATCTTCACCCCTGAAATGTGAGGCTGGCACAGGAAGTCACAACCCAGTAGATCAACTTCTACAATAAATTACCTTATCATTAATAATAAGAAAGAATCTCAGCGTGACACAGGTTAAATACCGTGTGTTAATTGGTTAATAAGGAACAATGCGGTAGCTAATTCATCGACTAAAACCGTAGCATAACCTGAAGAGCTTTGCCATTAGGTAATCTGCTTTAATGCTTATGGATGCTGGAAGATTAGAAGATTAAGCAAGGATTAGAGAAATGCACTGACACCGATAGAGGATGGATTAGAAAGAAGCTGATAGTATCGACTCTCTCCTTCTCATTTGTTGGTTATCTTCTCGTACTGACTCGTCCAAAATTTATCATTCAAGTGACACGTGAAATCCAGCACTCTGGAGGGCACACTTATTTTTATTTAGCGATGTGATATCACAAATGTTTTCCATTATTTACATCCTTGTAGCAGCATGACGATAATTGAAGAGTTATATCGTACACGGAGCCAAATAAAAGAAACTGCAATAAACATAGATCACTTTATGCCATTATAAGAATCCACATGTGATATCCTACGAAACGCATTACGACAGAAAGATCTTAGGGGTCAGGGGGGGACAGAAGGGTTACTGCTCTGTTATATAAAAGCCAGAAGATGGCTGTCTTCTGCGTTGTTCCGCCGTGTAGTCTATCGACGTTTCGGAGGTCCTCGTTGCCTCCATCATCAGGGCGATGAGTTCAACGCCAGTACCCTGAGGACGAAGATGTTTAACGTAATGTTGGTGTTTTCTCCATTAAAACATCTTACACGGCTGGTAGCCAGAGAAGAATTAATTACTTGGTTGAGATATTTAAAGAAAAATTCCATTTAAGATGGTTGAGGGCGATGTAATCTGTCAGTTCAGGAGTTTCGCTACATTCACGGATATTATTAAAAATAAGTTCGGTGCGTGAAGACGATGAGGGGTTATGTGATGTGTGAACTACACAAGGGGGAAGGGGATGCGGCAGGAGACGAGGGAGAGAAAGAACGAGGAAAACGGGAAGTGGAATAGATGGGAAAGAAATACGACAGGGAGGAGAACAGAAGATAAAGGGAAGGGGGAAAAGACTGTGTATGAGGCATTATAACAAAGACGTCATTTTCCGCTTAAGTTCATCGAAATTTTTACACTACTCTTATAGAACAAGTTATAATAATATAAAGTGTTTTCGGTAAATCGGTTAGTTAGTTAGTTAGTTTCACAGCACACTCTAGTAGCGCTTACTGTACAATATTTATTATAAAACAACAATTCTACTTCCACGACGTAATGAGTTTGTGAAATACACTGGCAGGTAAATAGAAGCGTGAACTTCATAAAATACAAGTATATCTTAACTAGCGTTGTGCCGCTTTTGGGCTCAGCTGCTAACGGCAGACGCAAAATTGAACACGGCTGTTGGCTGCCTCCAAGTTGACTTCACTATCTGTCTGCCTTGTCTGTCGGTATGACGGAAGTTTTCAACAGCTCGTAAGTGCGCACAAGGAATGGAAAATGAGAGAAATAGGGAAATTATCTTCCCTAAGCAGATCGTCCTTCAGCCCTGACGACGGAAATGGTCCAACACTTGTTGTGGCTGTTTCGATGATCCTCTGGCTCAGAACAAACTGAATTATAGCTTTCAGATATCACAGGCAACGTCCACAAATATATAGGTTTAATAATCTTTAATAAGTTGGTTGCCAGAGCTATATTGTACGACTGTCAATCCTAAGCGATGAATTTGGCCCGCTGAGGGAATTCTGACAGAAAGAACATTCAAACTAACGAAGCACGTACCAACTACAGAAATAACCGAATTATAACTTCGAAACAAATTAAGCCGACGCAGGTCAACAAAGAGTCCAGGTGTGTGAGATTTCAGGTTCTCACGAAGGTGATGATGATGATGTACTTCTGGGTGTGAATTGCCACATTCATCGCCCTGATGACGGAGGCAGTATGACCTCCGAAACGTCGGTAAACATCTACCAGACTATACATGGCAACAACCCAGAAGACAGAAATCTTCATACTCACCGCTGTGAAAACCTCAAATCATACATCGCAGGTACATATCAAAATTTCGGAGCAACACAGACTCAATCTTCAATCCTGAAGATGGACACAGTATCTTCCTCCGAAACATGGTATCTATCGGTCAGCCCACGAGACGTCAGAGCCCAGAAGAACAATATCATCAACAGGCCCATTCGCTGGCACTTTGATGATGATGACGAACATACTGATGAAATGGGCCTATTTAATTCATACTGAACATTACAGCACAGACCTTCTTCATAAGCTTATATTATTTCAGTCAGTAAAGAAATTCCCAATGTTGTATGCAATCGGAAGGTTCATTACCATGCTCACAAGATTCCACCACTGGTTTTAACGTAATGTTGGTGTTTTCTCCATTAAAACATCTTACACGGCTGGTAGCCAGAGAAGAATTAATTACTTGGTTGAGATATTTAAAGAAAAATTCCATTTAAGATGGTTGAGGGCGATGTAATCTGTCAGTTCAGGAGTTTCGCTACATTCACGGATATTATTAAAAATAAGTTCGGTGCGTGAAGACGATGAGGGGTTATGTGATGTGTGAACTACACAAGGGGGAAGGGGATGCGGCAGGAGACGAGGGAGAGAAAGAACGAGGAAAACGGGAAGTGGAATAGATGGGAAAGAAATACGACAGGGAGGAGAACAGAAGATAAAGGGAAGGGGGAAAAGACTGTGTATGAGGCATTATAACAAAGACGTCATTTTCCGCTTAAGTTCATCGAAATTTTTACACTACTCTTATAGAACAAGTTATAATAATATAAAGTGTTTTCGGTAAATCGGTTAGTTAGTTAGTTAGTTTCACAGCACACTCTAGTAGCGCTTACTGTACAATATTTATTATAAAACAACAATTCTACTTCCACGACGTAATGAGTTTGTGAAATACACTGGCAGGTAAATAGAAGCGTGAACTTCATAAAATACAAGTATATCTTAACTAGCGTTGTGCCGCTTTTGGGCTCAGCTGCTAACGGCAGACGCAAAATTGAACACGGCTGTTGGCTGCCTCCAAGTTGACTTCACTATCTGTCTGCCTTGTCTGTCGGTATGACGGAAGTTTTCAACAGCTCGTAAGTGCGCACAAGGAATGGAAAATGAGAGAAATAGGGAAATTATCTTCCCTAAGCAGATCGTCCTTCAGCCCTGACGACGGAAATGGTCCAACACTTGTTGTGGCTGTTTCGATGATCCTCTGGCTCAGAACAAACTGAATTATAGCTTTCAGATATCACAGGCAACGTCCACAAATATATAGGTTTAATAATCTTTAATAAGTTGGTTGCCAGAGCTATATTGTACGACTGTCAATCCTAAGCGATGAATTTGGCCCGCTGAGGGAATTCTGACAGAAAGAACATTCAAACTAACGAAGCACGTACCAACTACAGAAATAACCGAATTATAACTTCGAAACAAATTAAGCCGACGCAGGTCAACAAAGAGTCCAGGTGTGTGAGATTTCAGGTTCTCACGAAGGTGATGATGATGATGTACTTCTGGGTGTGAATTGCCACATTCATCGCCCTGATGACGGAGGCAGTATGACCTCCGAAACGTCGGTAAACATCTACCAGACTATACATGGCAACAACCCAGAAGACAGAAATCTTCATACTCACCGCTGTGAAAACCTCAAATCATACATCGCAGGTACATATCAAAATTTCGGAGCAACACAGACTCAATCTTCAATCCTGAAGATGGACACAGTATCTTCCTCCGAAACATGGTATCTATCGGTCAGCCCACGAGACGTCAGAGCCCAGAAGAACAATATCATCAACAGGCCCATTCGCTGGCACTTTGATGATGATGACGAACATACTGATGAAATGGGCCTATTTAATTCATACTGAACATTACAGCACAGACCTTCTTCATAAGCTTATATTATTTCAGTCAGTAAAGAAATTCCCAATGTTGTATGCAATCGGAAGGTTCATTACCATGCTCACAAGATTCCACCACTGGTTCCTATCCTGAGCAAACCAATTTCAATCCATACCACCAAATATTATTATTTTGTACTATTCCTCCAACTCCACCTACGCGTACTGAATGGTCTAATATCGAAACATATGCACTGCTGAGCCGATATGCAGTAATGGATATTGCTAAGTGACATGACAGGGGAAACGCGCCTACAAAACTTCTTCGATTTACTAGCGAATCACAAAATTATACGTCGGTTTCTACAGTAGTGGGTATAAAAATAGCGGGACTGGCAAGTACAGTCTGATTCAACTCGTACTTGTGAATTCACCCTCCCTGAACCCAAACCACCCCCTTTCAACTTCTTTAAAACTTTCTCAATTTTAACTCAGTCCTTTTCACTGACATTCTCGACATCTAAAATGGAAGTCCCTTGCCTCCTGGTGCCCTCACCCCCTTAAGCACAACCCCCTAACGCCCAACCTCCTCTTACTTTCTTCATTTATTTCTCCACTCTGTACTTTTCCCCCAACAACATCCATTTTTTCAAATATAAAATTTTGATCCTCAAAAATTGACCAAACTTTTCCTCAAATGTATTTAATTTTAACTTCAAAACATAAGAGCTCTTACGTAAAGAACACTTTATTGTATCTTTTACTTCTAAAACGTACAATGACATTACGGGGCCACCTTCGTTTCAGCTAGCTGGAAAAAAAAAAAAAGTTTTATCGAAACGTTAAATGCTGAAATGTGTCCATTGTGCTTAGACACTACGATGAATTAATTTCACAGTACTTAAATATTTTCCCTCACAATCAAACAGGGATGTCTCTCACTGGCAAATTCCTTCAACCTTCCCTCATCGAAAACTTTATAAACCCTCCACTTCCCAGTATCGCCACTCCAGCCCTGAAGATGAAGACAGTATGTTTGCCCTAAATGTTGGCATCTACCGACGAGTCAATACAGCACGAAAACCCAGGAGATAATAATAATAATAATAATCATCATTATAGCCATAATTAACACGATCCAAATTGAAATCCTCCGGCTTAGCAAGGCTCCTCCCAATTGTTTTTACCGGAGTAACTTACACACATTTTAGTTTATGTCCTATCTTGGAGCATACAGCGGTTCCTAACATCCTTTTGCACTGCTCATACACAAAGATACGACCGCGGCAAAAGTCTAAGTTCAACAAAGCTATATCATTCATTATTCTAAAAAATATATCCTAGTCTCTTAAAAATACATACCGTGCTCCGGAAAAATTGTTTCAAATGAGATTCGTGTATGGCGGAGAAAAAGAAATTCTTCGAGAAGTCTGGTTTCGATTCGGTATCTACAACGCTTGACTGCACTTCATGTAAAACAGACCTAAGAATTTTCATTTCACTTCCACAGACTCTGAAGACCAGGTACAAAGTTATAATTGCAAAAGTATTTTCGGAATGACATTAACAAACCAAAACTGCATTTACAGAACAATAAGAGCGGAGCATAATTAGAATATTTTTACCGTTATTCAGTTCAGAACCTTCTTTAGTATTGTCTCCTACCTGAAAAGTAAATAATAAAATATAGTTCTAAAACTATATAAGATTTAAGTTTTTCACGGAGGTGACTTCGAACATGGCTGTCTTGTGGGTTGTAGCGCCGTGTAGTCTGGTAGAAGTTTATCGTCTTCAACTTCTGCCAAACTACACGGCGCTACAATCCAGAAGACAGCCATGTACAAAACTATAGTGTTCACATCTTATTTCATATGAATATATCACGTCGAGGCAAGAACATGGACGATGGTTAACAGAGTCTGTGGAGTGCAGCTGATGTTACGAAAGGCAAAGTCACAGGAAGGGGGCAAATACAAGTGAGAAGCCTCGTAATTTGTCAGCACAGAAGTGAACTTATGGATTCCGTAAATGGCTGGAGATTTCTTGACTCAGCTCATGCTCCAGTTGGTCATTGCATTTCGGCACACAGCTGTGCTGATCACAGTCACACGTGTGGCTGCAACTGAGAGCCAAACAGTTACGAGCTTCATGCAGAACAATCACAACAGATTTACTGCCTTCGGGTGGTGGCAGCTACTGGACGGTTAGCAACAAGTGGTTTAGCGTTTCGAGAGTCAAAACTGTAACCTATCCACAACAAAGTGGCCATAATGGCCTTCTGGGTCGTCCAGCCGTGTAGTCGTCTAGGTGGTTAGCAAGTTACCAACGTTTCAAAGAAACGCGACGCCTTCAGATCCAGTCACCTGTAACACTACAGGGAGTCAGAACCCAGGAGACAAGTCTTCTTAACCCAATCAACTTTAAGATCATTAAAGTACTTTAAGCTTACTGCCAATGTTTACAATGAAATATTTCTTGGACATAACTGTACCTTTACTCCATGTTAAATAATATTTAAACTGTCCAATGAACGAGCCACAGCAATTCAACACAGAACTACAAATAAAAGTTTTGAACGGCCCGAAAATGTACACAGTTTTTTTTTTTAACTACGCGAAACAAAGGGAACCCACAAAATTTCATCCTTACTCTCCACAAATATAAAAACATTCCTCGAGTGGCAGATAAAATACATTTTGAATGCTTTATTCCCATGCTTTCCTTAATGTATTTTATGTATTTAGCGATTTTAAATAATTATACGTTTTATTCACCGACATTCCTTGTTCTTTAAATTAATTAACATATAATACAAAACGATCAGAAATCCAATTAACTATTACGAAATATTTTCAGTGTAATAACTGTTTAAAGAAATACAAATAAATGTAATACTGATTCTATGCAGTACGTACTAACAAATACTTGTATATGCAACAAACGTACTTGAGGGGCGACGGTTAACACATCTTACAAGTGTTCTCCTGATACCGCTTTTCACTGCCTACTACAACATCTCATTTTGTACGCTCTCCTGAAATTAGCAACGAGAGTCGAACAAGGAGACTTCAAACTTGGCTTCCTTGTTAGATGGCTGTCTCTGACTCTACTTTATTAAGACAGGAAATTACACTACGGCTGCGCGCATCCGTAACCGCCAATTATTAAGATGTTAGCTCGTGTGTTGTTGTAAACGCAACGTGCAACAGCGGCCTAAACCACATAAGTATAATCTAACGTTCAAGCTCTTTTTTGCGTTATAGGATTTGAGACTTTCGCGGCGAGTACAATCAATCAAATTTTCTCGGGCAATCAGTCGCGTTAACTGGTTACCGTAGTAAACCGACGTTTCGGGAACCAACTCTGTCCCCATATTCAGGGTTCTGATATCATCTAATGATTAAACATGTTACAAAATGTCACCGGGGACCTGAAAAGAAGGAACCGCTTGGAGTCGTAGAGGTTCATGGGAGGTTAATATAAAAATGTTCCTTAAAGTATCAGGCGGTTAGGTTGTAGACTGGATTAATCTGGCTCTGATTGGAAAGCAGTGGTACGATCTTGTAAACACGGTAATAAACCTCCTGATTCCATAAAAGGTTAGGAAGTTCTTAACAGACATAGAGCTACCAATTCCTCAAGAAATAATGTTTCCTTTTTTGAATGCGTAAATTTAATATTAGAAAGACTCAGCACAGTCTCAAAGCAACGTTCTACCTTTGATGCAAATTCCACTATGGGCTGCAATGGGCTCTCTTTTTTACACATCTGCTTTAAGCCTTGGGTTCAGAAACTTATGGCCCCCTTCAACAGGACAAATATGAAAACATCAAACATGAATGTGAACATGTGTAATGAGCTTCAGCGCTCTCTAGCGGGCTGGCCGCATCAAACGAGAGGCGAGGCTCTGTGGGCGGACTGACTCAATGCGAAACTCCATTTGTCGGTCAGTGTCCCTACAATATCGCAGCGTTCACAACGTATATCGATATTGGGTGATGTACCGGTGGCAAAATCCACGAATACTTTTACAAAACTAACTCTTCTACAACATCTGTTGTCCTCTAATTTCTCCCACGAAGCAGAGTCCTTTTGCTGATCATCCAGGTATCCGAAAGTTCATTTCCGCGTTCACAGAAACCAGACGCTGTATAAATATCCAAAGTTGAATTCAATCCACATCTTTTTACCTCATGATCCATGGATTACGAGCGGGTGTTCCATGTGCTGTGCCCCCTTCAGAAAATCCGACCAAAATATTCCATTATTTATTTGTATGTGTTTCTTTAAGGGCTCCGTCAACCGGGCAGACTATAAAGTGTCCAACTGCATGTTGATTAATAAGCAACAAATTGGAAAGGGCCTGGAATAAAATTTCCGTTGCCTAATCGAAGGTGCTATTCAGGCTTTAGGATAAAATTTCCGTTGCCTAATCGAAGGTTCTATTCAGGTTTTAGAGAATGCTCCAACGAAGCAAACAAATAATATCCCTTTTAATTCAGAATAAATTTTAAGTTTCACATTCGCACGAAGCCTCCTCATATTTTCCTATAATTTTAAGTTTCCTGAAGGATTCGATTGGAAGTGTAATACCGCTAAGTGTTCCAGAAGAAAAAAAAATATTCCTCATGGGACGAACTGGTGGCACAGATGAGTGACGAATTCATCCTAACACTAATGTTTCTACTGTCCTTTAATTTAAATACACGCTACTCTGATTTGAAGCCAGATAATTCACTTACAAGCAGATGAGGAGATGCAGCGTCAGCGGAGCTGGACTGTGGATTCCGAGCCGCTTAAGACTGGTTACATACAATGTGCTTCGGATCTCTCTTATACCCACTTGGAAACTGGATTACAGTGAAGTGCATGTGTGGCTGATCATTACGGCAGGCCACTCCACAGTACATCAATGTTCAAAGAAATTACATTTGTTTCAACTACCCCCACGCAGAAAATCGATTTTCACACGTTATCAATCGCTCAACTTATTAATAAACTCGATGCACTTTATGAATTTGATGGTTAACTTTCACGTTCACAAGAGCCCACCACTGGACATCATTTTGAGCCTGATAAATTCAGTTCACACGCTCACACTGTAATATTATCCTCAAATCTACATCTAGATCTCCCAAGTGCTAAGTATACTAAATAACACAACAAAAAATGTCTACCACTGACTTCATAGAACAGAGTTTTTCTTGAGAAGCTAATAGTTACTGACGACATGGCATTATATTTTTTCACGTTCTAATATTAATAAACCTTATGGCAGCGAGTAAAATTGTGTGTAAATTCAAAGGCTAATTCATATTAAACCGTTAACTTTACTGCTCGTTTGAAAGCCCAGTTAACTGCTGAAGTTTTGCTTCGTAAATTCTATGTGGTTTCACTTGTGGTTCATAAAGCTACCAGGTCAGGTACGCGGCGAGTGATTTTCGAGGTTGGCTTCTTTCTTCCATCCTTTACTGACCAGTATTAAAGCCGTAAATATATATATAGAAAATGCTTCCAACTTCAGGGTTGAAGTTTCAGCCCTGAAGATGGAGATGGTTTTTCCGAAGCGGTGGTACCTACACGGAGTCATTTAAAAAAACCCTTTACAGCCTTCAGAACTTCGATCTCACAGAAGTGTTTCTTATTTTCGTCACAGCCACGTGACCATCCCACGCAGCGGTCAAGTTACAGACTTAAGGGAAATCAACCGATCTTGATGTCAAATAAAAACGTAATTTTCTCTCTGGCTCGCCCCTTTTTTTTTTTAAACTTCTTCCTTTCCGTCAACACTCGGAAGCGATGAGACGAGAAGAGCTGAATCAAGACAAATGAGTTTCGTTTCCTGAGGGCAAACTTCATTCAGCTGACATTACAAGCAGTTGTATTAGCCCCTTAAGCCACACCACCCGCACCACTGCGATATTTCGTCGTCTTTCTACTCGGTGTTAAATGGTACTGCTGCATGTACGTCTGCTAATTTAGTCCTATCAAAATACGAAATCTGTCGCCGGAATGTGTACACAGAAACTGGTCCCACTGAAAACTCAGATTTGCGTACAAACCTCAAGCCTCTCTGACACACACCCACGATTACGAGTATATTAAGAATTATCGTTCGATGACGAATGGCGTCCTGATGAAGGTACTAAAAAAAGTACAGTTACGAACTTAATGCTTTTCGCCTAAATCTATGCTCATAACGACTTGTATTTAAAATATTGTCATTAATTTCATGTACTGATCGTTTTTAAAACTTTCCCCAGTTTTTGAATACGAATTTACCTTATTTTCTGCTCATCCAGTCCTTGGCTTGATCACCGGAATGATATTCCGACCACAGAAGTAATTTCAAACTAAGTTACAGCAAGGTATAAAATAAGTTACTTACAATTGCAAGTAACATGTATCCATCCATCCATCTATTTATTCCGTTGCGGTTTTCCGACTAAAATTTTAAACGTTTTCTTATAACTCCCATGCGTTCTACGTATCCCGCCCACCACACTATCTTTATCTGATTAAACTGATATTGGGCGATGACTTCACGTTATGCAGTGTTTCAGAAACTACAATAATTCCGAAATCTTTCTAATGTAACCAATCTAGCAGATATTCCTCCCCCCGTTCATTTTTTTAACCTCAAAACGAACTAGGTCCTGTTAAAGAAACGTTGTGTGCTTGAACAGTATGAGACGATGGGGAAAGGAAGAAAAAGTCAAGTAATACTAATGCGAAATAAATAAGTAAAGTTGTTTCAGCTGATTTACGTCTTTGAGCCACTGAAGAATGAAGCATCTCACTTGATCTACGGCTAATCCCTAGAAATTCTCAGTAATGCAGCGAGAGGACTGTAATTTGAAATTACGGGAGCCATCAGTCCACTGAATGTACTTCAGAAAGAAATCTATTGATTTCTCCGTCCATCACATCTTTTGTCCTCGGTCTGACTGTGTTTGACTGTCAGTTCAACTCATTTGTTTGCTTTTGTTAGTACGTCTGGTGGAACTTGCTTCATTCGTCTTGGCCACGTCCACTTCCATCCTTCCACCTGTCCAATCGCAAATGTCCTGCATTCACGACTTCCATTACCAAACCCCACTTCATTCAGGACTGAAGTTCTTGACACATCCAGTGGAAACATTTTAAGATTTACGGCAATGTGCATACACGATGTAAGTCTTAAGAACATCTTCAAACAGAATTTGTTTTTATTAATTAACACGTCAAAGGACAACACCCATGCGAACAAAGTTTAAGAAATGCGGTTTTTACATTCAACAAACACACAAACAAGTGAATGGGCATGTAGGGTCTTCAGGTTCTCAAGGGGTTGAATGTGAGTACGATCATATTGAGATGTGGCGCCGTGCAGTCTCGTAAACTACATTGAGACGACGACGACAAATTCGTAAGTCTCCTTTCTCATTCATTTGCTTCACGGAGAGAATACGAGTACAGAATTCGTTACTTCACTTTATGGTTGCGCTAAAGATTTGCATATTAAAGTATTCAGCGCTTCACTTCGCACTAATATGCGAGTTTAATCTAAGCGTCTACGAGGTGGACGCATGAAAAGTTTCCGACAAGAAAGACTAAATAAGAAATGTAAGCACGTGTCGAGTTTCTTCGCAGTAACACTGCTGGCACTTTGCTAGTTTATGATATTTACTCTGAGGAATTAATGGAAAACATAACCAAACACGGCTGATATTAAGTGTCATGAATGTAAATTTACGCGGTATACAATATAGCAAAAAAAAATGTGTCAATGTCCAATGTCATGACGAGGTAAGATATTATCTGAAGCATGGTGAATTTAAAGAGTTTTACTTTCTTCTCTATTGATTTAAAATAGTTTAATTTTTTCGACATTATTCACTATTAAATAGCAAATTTTCTTCACCTCACGCAAATACCGGTAATACCACCTTAAATAGACCACGACCGTTTCCATTCACATTGAAAATGTCATTTCCCAAATTTACTATAAATTAAGTTGGTTAGAAGTATTATTATCCTGCTAAAATGTAGGACATATGCTTGGCAATTAGTTGGTGTTGAAGTTCTATTAATAAACCAGTTTACTGAACAGAACGTGATGTAACAGTTTAATCGTCAGAAGGGGGGGGGCTGGTAAAATGTCTGACAGCAAGGGATAATGACTACTCTGGTCTACTGGAGCGTTCTCCATCATGCTGATTTATGTAGACTGGATTCACAGACACCTCTGCGCGTAAAATTTCATTTTAATATAGATTTTGTGAGTTTTATAAAAATTCCACGCGCAGATGAATAACCCCTTCTTTGCATTTCTTCCTTAAGTAAAACCCCTTTCAGTTCAGATTTTACTTAATTTGACATGGCGTGATGAATGACTCCAAAGCTGATCTTTAGAATTATACACGTATCCGAGCTTAAAAGTGCCAGTTTCTGAGAATTTTCGTTCTTAATACGTAATCAGCAAGTATTGCCGAGAATACCTACATCTACTTCCATTTAAATAAATTTATTCAAACAAAGATCCTATCAAAGTTTACTAAGAAACAAACAAACAATTTTAACGCTTTCTCAGTGTAGGTTGTGACCGGCAGCTCAGAGAAACGTGCCCAGTTTCATCACCCGAATCCCGCGATCTTCAAGTTGCTCATCATTGGCAGGTCGCTGATAATGTTATTTTCATGGCTCTCAGGTTAAAAACGCTTTTGAAATTACACATGTTCGGATGTTTGAAAATCGGAAATAAATTATTTAAAATTTTGCTTGGGATAATACATATTGGATATAAGTATTTGAAAATAATCCCAACACAAACACAATAATATACCATCGTCACAAGAATTAAATTGCTAAATCAACTAACACATGATTTGTTCTAACCAAGCAAACAACAGACATATTTGTGCGATTGTGATATAATGCTCTTATGGTTTATTTATAGGACGTTTGTTCATTTTACAGCAAAGAGTGAGAAAACACCAAAAATTCTATCAGAACAACTGAGTACCTTCCAAACAAACGTC
Organism: Zootermopsis nevadensis; assembly: GCF_000696155.1. The sequence goes on along the minus strand of NW_019060500.1, from coordinate 1,188,448 downwards.
AATATCTTCAAATCAAGGTCAAAATTGTACAGTCCAAGTCGAGTACGGAGTCTAACGTGTCTAGATCAGAGCGCACACAAACTCGATGAATGACTTCTTAGCACCCACAAAACACACAGAAGACTTGCTTCATGTTTGCGTTCGAGTCTAATCCTTTTGGATAACAAGTAATCTGCTGAAGTTCGGTATTTCATTTTTACTTCAAAGTTAAAGGATAAAATAAGATTATATGGTGACGGGACAGGAAAACCCATATTAAGCCCCAAAGAAGTTTCTAAAATGCACCCGCAAGATGGAAAACTATTACGAGGGTTATAATTGTCAAAAGGCCTCAGTCAGGTAAGCTGATGTTACATGATGCGATAATGAATAATGTATAAGCACACTGACACAGCTAAAGTCTGAAGATTCATAGCAGCGTTCATCGGGGAAATTACGAAAACTCGCAAAGAGTGAAATTAGGTCCAAAGATTGTTTAAAAGTCAAGGCAGGAGTCGCTGACTGCTTCGCATTTCTCACAGAATGTTTTAATACAGTTCTAAAGACTGAGAAAAGTTATTAGCAATTCTTACTCTTTCACATGAACGTAATTAAATTTTTAAAAATAAATTTTGATAACAATCAGTCTTTCTGTTTTATTCTCGTGCCTTTTGTTTAATCTTCGCAATTCAAACTATCACTTTCATCAACAATTTATAAAATAAAACAAAGACACGTAGTAGTCGATGAAGAGTAGAAACACGGTTTCGGACTCCGCTCAGCACATGGATCTTTGTCCACATTATTCCGCGTTCAGTTACCCTACGTATAAAAGTTAGGTAATAACTGGTATGTCCATGAAATAAGATACATGACCTAACTCAATAATATATATCGCCTTTCCTATACTACGAGACCACTTTCACTTCTGCACTGAACTACTGTTCAATTAAGTGCGAACAGTGGGAAATATTTAGAACAGTATTAAAATATATAATAAAATTCAGGTCAATACACAAACTTTATTTAGATGTTAAAATTTAAAATTTAAATGTTAAAATTTAAAATTTAAATGTAGTGAAGTGAATGAAGGCGCTCTATTGTAACATCGTTATAGTGATGAATGGCGCAAATTTAAATTTTAAATTTTAACATTTAAATTTTAACATCTAAATAAAGTTTGTGTATTGACCTGAATTTTATTATATATTTTAATACTGTTCTAAATATTTCCCACTGTTCGCACTTAATTCGTCATGTTGAAATAATAAATCACATAACCTCATCTTAAATCATTAAGGGCAGCGACAGATGGCAGGGCCTCTGTACTATAATTAGTGTATTAATGAATCACATAAACTATTCACACCGACTTGTATCTGAAGTTGTCTTACGCGATACATAACCGCAGAGCAGTGTGCGAAGAAGATTTCCATAATCTGGAAACTTTTGCAATACACTAGATCGCTCCAAAGCGTTATGTCCGTAGAGACCCAACGACTGGACATCAGAATGTCCTTATAAAATGTAATAAAGTTCGTACAATTAAGACAATCATGATTCTAGTCAATATGTAGTTTAATGTTGGCTGAATTTTATCTTCTGTTAAAGGAAGTAGAAATACTTTGCAGACTAGACTCCTGTAATAAAACCGTATAAAGCTCCAATTTACTAAGTTTCACGTTTCATCTTCAATCACAGACAATTAGTTAACAATCCGAGTCAATAACTCTACTTTACGAACAAAAGCAACATAGGAGAAATGAATGAAGAATTTTAAAATTTAAAAATGTATAGAATCAAGGAGAAACTAATAAAGTGTACTTTATTCGTGTCAGGGCTAACAGTAATGAAGAAACCGGATAAAGAATTAATTTTTTATCTAAACTCTGATTGAAGTAAATTCCAACTCTTAATTATTAATCAATTAAAATCTGTTTTTTTTATCAGAAACACATAGGAAACGGACGTTCATAAAGCCGAATATAGTGATCGAAGTCTGGACTCACCGCATGCGTGTAATGAAGGCCGGGGTGAAGTCGAGACTCGTCCAGATTCCCAAGTCGGAATGTTTTACCTCATCCCATGTCGAGTACTTGATGAGCGAGCAGGCAGGCGAAGGCAACGCTGTAACAGAGAGAGGCCTTTCGTTAGGAAAATGAATGGCTGGGGACAATTGGAAAAACCTTACAGAAATTTTGCGTTCGCAGTAAAAAATTAACAACGAAATAAATCTCAACCTTCAGGAAATAAATCTGTATAAACGATCTGAAGCTTTAACTGCGACTGAAAGCAATGAAATGCTTCAGTGCCCTGAGGACGAGGACAAAGACGGCTCTCGAGAAGTTTGTCGTCCTTTCACCTGACGTGGCTGGTAGCCCGAGAAGAATTTATTATACACAGCGGCCGGAAAGCTGCAGATCATAATGTGAGCTCGGATGAGTGAAACTTGGAGGCCTATAGGAAAAGTGCTGTACGGTGTGCTGCTAGATTCACCCCTCTCGATCAGAAGAGGAACATAAATTTGTCCTTCTACATCTCGTGCGTGAGTAAGCGAGCTTCAGTGTGTCCATCGCGCTTGGGTGGGGAAAAAAATGTGAATATGAGGGCTATGCTTAGCCCGATCTTCCCGAATGACCACAAAAGTCATAATGTAATGTCCTCATTAAGAATTTAAATATTTAGAAGTTTCCTGAAGTAACTTATTTCTCATTCGACTGAAGGAGCGAATGCAATACAATACCAGACTTCAGTTTTAATCAACAACCAAACAGAACACTTAACTCTTGACTAAATTAAGCTGTCTTTTCTTAAATTATTCCAAATCCATATAGAACTTTGAAGGGATTGTATCAATATCGAATGTTCAGGAACAGCTTTCAAAGAGAGTTTCGACATTTTAAGTATAATTCTGCATTGTAAATATTCTACTGAAATCTGGCAAAAAGCCATAGTAATATCATTACTTAAGAAAAGCAGATACAGAAGTTTGTGAAGATAAGAGATACGTTGGTCTGCTCCATGTTCGATAAGCAACTACTAAAATCAGGAAATATTGTCCACGAAGTTAGTTAAGAACGTCAACTTCTCTGCAGAGAATTCGACCTTCAGATGCATTTATATCGAGATGTTTTGTCGTTTCAAAGAATCTCAAAACTGGGTGTAACTGGGTTGTCTAATGGCGTCTGACAGATGCGAAACGTTGGCGACTTCCGGGCCACAAACTTCGCTCGCTACTTGTTTTTAAAAAAAGAATGTTCTGCCATTTGTATCTGTCCATGTTTGTAGTTCCGCTTTAAAACTCGCAGACCAAGGGCGGCACTAGTAACAGTGGCATCAGTCGCCAAGAAAATTTATTTTCACGAGACGCCGATCTAATCTCACAGGGTACAAATTGTTAATGTTGTGAAGTGACTCAAGATCATGGATATATTTTTTGAAGTTCACTTTTGTCTATAAGACAAAACGCCTCTAAGTAAATTATTCAATAAAACGAGCACTGCTACTGGTTTAAACAAAATGTGGTACATTTATATCTAATTTATTTTACGACGCTAGATCATTAGCTTAGATTATAGAGTAAAATTGCATGTCGGTTAATGAATAATGAATTGGAAAAGATATGGAAGTGGTCGTGGCTTAATTTAAGGTAGGCCTGCTATCCCGCCATTTGCCGGAAAGGACTGAGGGAAATCTCTAAAATCTTTCTTCCGGACAGTCTATATACCAGCAGACATTTTAACCCGGGGCGTCCCGTATAAGAAACGAAAGTCTTAACTCTTTACTGTTACGTTCGATAAAATTTGATACGGAAATAAACACTGCTGTACAGCCAAGACAATAAATTATATTATGTTTAAAAACGAATAGATGTCAGGCGATAATATGTCACATTCACACACCCACACAAATAAGATGAATCGACTTAAATTGGGGTACATAAACCGTAGCCACATTGGGAGGCTTCTTCTAGGCCTACTGACAGCGAGCCATGAGATAGAGCAGGGCAATATCCAGACTCCTTTCTTCTCTTCTGGGCATACGAAGAAGTAACATCGTATTCAGTTTAATTGCTTTAAATCACCAAAATCTCCTCGCACAAGTTTCTCGAGTTTATATACGAGCTCGTATGAGCAACGTTAACTTCGTATTTCTAAACTTATCTTGATTCATCAATGAGGTGTTTAATAAAAGAGTTATAACTAGAACTTTGAGATCTAAAGAGACAGAAAGTAATAGGATGAGAAGTAACTCCGTGGGGCACAGAAAGTGTTTAGAAGAGTAGCTTACTCCATGATACTAATGGAGCTTCAATGCAACACCTGTCCGCTTTTGTTGCAAAGTCGAAGGAAACAAATTCATTCCAGAAGTTAGAACTGACTTTAAATAAGTACGGTGAACGGGTGTTGGCTGGATTTACTGCATCACGACATGGCGGTAATGAACCTCAATGTTCCATAAAAGTCAGGTTATTTTTGGAAAAGCTAAATGGCTATCTACCAACTTAATGGAAAATAACTCGGCTTCATTATTCTTGTCAACGTAATCATGTTTCAAAGCAGAATCAAACTTTTAGGCGTTTAAAAAAATAATACATTCTCTTGATGCCATTTCATTTCTTGTGTCATACGAACGTTTTTTCTCAAAAGCAAAGCTTAAAATGTTCTAAAACAAGAACGCTAGAGGAATTTATAAGACACCTAAATTTTAATCATTAAACTGTAATCAAGTGCCTATAATAATAATAAAATATAAGGTTAAATACATGTTTAAATACAAAAAATAAAACCGTTTCCGAGCTGCATATGACCACAAAATGCCGTCTCATCATTCATGCGTCTGAATGAGCCAACGTATTGTTCACACAGATGGCAGGCCGTTCGCTCATGGCCACCTGACAAATTGTCACCTCATTGTTTCAAATAGCGGCACCAATAACAATAACCATGATTCAGGGTAGTCGCTCTCTGCTCTCAAACAATAGAAATTGGCTTCGTGAGTAATCATGAATCCATAACGCGTTCATGCCTCGGGAACTGCACAATCCGAGATCCCAAGTCAAGAACGCAGAACGGAGTCATGACGTAATAATAAAATCTGACGCAAAACTTACTATACAACTGAATATAGAATTCCCGCTTTATAATTAATTATGAACCGAACTAGGCGAGCATTAGTCAATGACAGAAGAAAGATGGAAATATTTGTTAAGCCTCAGAATAGGAAAACATTTAAACCGTAAAACCGAAGGAACGGTTTACTATATTCTAAGCAACAACATTAAAATAATGAAAATAGAAAACAGAAAAAATTAGTGGACACAAAATAGGAGAAAAGTACATTTAAAATGAGTTTATTCCTAGAAAAAAAAAATGGACGAATGATATTTTAGACACTTCTACGTTACAATGACAATGGCAGACAGATCAATGACATTCCTTAAATTATATATTTAATATTACAAGTAGTTTTAGCTCAGTAGTAGCTTTAGTTCTCTTAATCAGAAACTGCATTATTTGTAAGTAACCGATTCTAAAACACGCAGTAGAACAGACTGTCCTTACCGAAGAGGGCAAAGCTACAAAGCGCATCGTTTCAGCGCTTGTAAGGATGTAGATTCAGTCTGCAAAGCGCGTACAGCAACTTACAATAAATCTCACTTGCAGTTAATAGAGCAAAACATTCTAGCACGTGTATACAGAACGACTGAGTAATAGTCAAAATTTGTTCTTTCCTTGAACTTCGTGACTTCAAGACGCATTTGGAAGTACAGTTACACCTCCATTCAGAGTCGAAGCCCACATGTTCACCGTGTGATTTGCGTCTTAGGTTCCTGGTTCAGTGGCACTCTATACCCTGGAACACAGCACAACATCGTGGCAAGCGTAAGCCTCAACTAACCGGCTAACAATGAATGTTGGATGATCGGTTCTGCTGTGGAGTATCAATGAATGACGAAATTAAGACAAAAATCTTTTTGTTTTTATTTTCTGAAAGTGTTGACTGGCGTAACACGGCTAACACGTTTTACATGCACGCTACGTCACTGCGCATGAAATTACTGGTAACTATTACAGCCGGTATAAAGAAATAAATAAAATAGCTTGGCGTTATATCGAACATCATTAAAATGCATAACAGTACAAATGTATTGCTACAGATATTGGCGGATGACTACTAATGGGGGTGGTGCTTTATCGGGTTATTCCCTTTGAATTTACAAAGAACATTTCTTTTTTGATGATGTCGTGGCTGCAATTTAAGGGTAGCTGTATACATAGGGGCGCTGTATCGGGCTTGGCTGTATATTGATTTCTTGCAGTGCACTAACGTTCGTGTCGGAGTTCAGAGTTTAAGCGACCCGTTTTAACATTTATAACTGTACGTTACTCATTGCGTATATGTGCGAGTTTCATTTGGTTCTCCTAATAACTAGAAAAAAATATTTTATGAAGACCATTAAAACATTGTAATGGTGATGAGCATTTTATTTGAGATAAGAACAGTGTCTTTAAGTCTTGAGATTTGTCCATTAAAGAGACCTGTTATCATCTGCTTTGTTATGTAAGTTTATGCGAGTAGCATATTAATCCGATACACATTTAGTTAGAAAGATAATATAGATGTTATATAAGAAATAAGCAATTTTATTATGCCAATGAAGTTTGATTTTAAACAGCCTTGTCGGAGGACTTGTAATTTAGCTAGCTAGTTTTTACTTGAAACATGAATTCAAAAATATTGAACGTAACTTCCTCGTCTTCAGAAGCACCAATCAACTGATAATGAGTATAATTTGCTTTTCAATGCACATTATGACATGTTTAATTGATGTTTATAAGATATAGATTCCTCAGAAAGCTAACATGTTGCAGCATCCCATCTCCTTCTCGTATCAACTTTAACTTGTTAATGGAATACTGGAAAGTTAAGCGAGGCGAAATGTAGTCGGGCATACAATTTTCAGTTTGTAACACGTTAAAGACTTTTCTCCAAAAAGTTTTTATTTTTATTTCACTTCATGTCACTTCGTGTTACGAAGACCATGAAAAATATAAAATGGAAAATAAAAGAGGGAAGTGTCATACAAAGACGAGACGTCGTATACCGTTTCGTGTAAATTCCAGTTCCTCTAAACAGAAATACAAAGATGTTAATGTGGCAGATGATGTGGTCAGTAAGAGGAAACCGGTATAAATCTGAAATGAAATGTGGACATTATAAATAAGGCCACTGTTTTTTTTATGACTATGAGAAGTTGTCAAGGAAACATTATTTGTTCAGAACGGAAGAATATTAAAAAAAAAACAAGTTTATTATTTGAATGACAGTGCAGGAGAAGATGCCAGTGTTGTATATCAATATTCCGCGACTAGACAAACCAAATAAATTACACAAAACAATTCAAACTATAACTATGACATGTTTCCCATAATTCATATTGATTATGTTAATATACGAATAAAATAACACCTTTCTGTGTAACCAGATTTTTATTTAACGCGTATTTAATATCATAAATGTTTTGAATACATCAAATAAAACCTCTGATAAGTTTTACTTCTGTTTGCTTACGGAACGAAATTACATAATAAGCAAGTTGAGAATTCTGAGTGACTCCCGATAACTTTTTGCGCTGAAAACAAGAAAAGATTAGACGGCAAAATTTGAGATCGATTCCAGCAAATCTAAAGCGGTTCAAGTCTCTACTAGCTCAAAATATGCATAAAGGTGTGGATCACTAAGTGTATAATTATTACTGATAAGTCTCTCATGAAATAAGAATATGGGATGTTAAAAGTTTTGAGAAAAATGCGGATGAATAACTCTTACATAATTTATTAGTCACTTATCGCTAAATTTGACAGACTAAAACGTCAACAGTGATTAGGCAGTGCAGGGTATCGGTATAATCACAGGAAGCGATGGAGACACGAGCCATTTGTGTGCAAAATATGATGGATATCAATAGTTACAAAATAAAAATATCATCTCCAAAAAGGGGACACTCAAAAACCTATAAAAAAATTGCGGAGTTTCAACGAGTATGGCCTTGTAATAAAGCTGTATTGGAGAATCTAATGAAGCTCTAATGTTCTCATGACATTTCCCATTCAGCGTGTGGACCCTTTGTGTTTCCCTTCAAGTTGCCACAGTTCGAACCCTATGCAATTTTGAACATTAAAGGGTATATGACCCTATCTGATGAACTTTGCACTGTTGCATAAAATAGCATCACACCAAGTCCAACAAATATTCGCGGGCGAGAGGTACGACAATCCTGGTTTATACTCAGGAAGCCCCAGATTCAAAACTGGATCCGGAAAGCAACTATTCTGTATCTCGTGGTTTTCCTCAACCCCCCCAGAAAATTCCTTAATTTAGGCCACGACATCTTTTCACATCCCTTCCGTTTCATTAATCAATAACTGGTCCATTATTTAATGCTCCATAGTCTAAACAAATGAAGGAGTTATTTACCGAACCAAGAATGAATAAGGGAATAAGTCCAGCACGTAACTTCCTACTTCTTGTGGGCTACAGAACTTTGCTATGTTTGGAATTGGAATTAAATACCAAATGCATTATACATCCCTTAACACCACTGCATTGTAATCTTGAATCTGAATTCACATCTCTTAATAACCCATCTGACTTTAAGAGCAGAGCAATTCTTAAAAGACGTTAAAGATAATTGTATGTTCTTAAAGGTTTCCATAAAAATTATTAATAGCCTATAACCCGACAAAAGCTAATAGCTGTCTAACTCTTTAGAGCGCTGTAGTCTCTGATGGTAATAATCACGACAATGAAAACATCAGTAAAGTAGAGATTAATGACAATTAACAAATTATAAATTAGGTAAATTGTCACCTATCATTCCGTAAAAGAATAACGTGTATAACTTTTATACAGAATAAAGTTTGTTACAAAATGCTTGGGGACTGAAATCTTCAAACGACCGCTCTGGTTACGAAACCAAGCCTGCAGACAATATTTATTCTGCTCGTAATATTGACTTTCAGATACACTCTGTCTTTCTGACATAAAAGCAGAGAAATAATCGTCCCCGACGCTCTGAATTCAAATTCAGAGGCCGACAGCGGGAGATGTCATCATGGGTAGCATTACAATTAAGCATTCTGCTGGAGAAAGCTTTGATCGTGAGCAGTCTGCACGTCTCGCGTAATCTAGGGACAAGGCTCACAATATAATCACCTTCATAATTCATCGTGAAGGCTTCTGAGACACTGATACTGTTCCCTGCTGTATAAACAATGGGAATGTTCATTTTCATACAAAATAAGCAAGTGATGTGACAGGAAGTGCTAAATAAAATTAATAGCACACATTTCATTTTTATCTCGGCCTCTCTCGCACTGAGAGAAGATCCAGCAGACACACCTCCTGAGGAAAGGGAGTCGATTCAGGGCAAAGATAGCTGGTTTGTTTAGGGGTGTGTGTCTTATAGTCTGGTAGATTTTGATCGACGTTTCAGAGGTGATTACTGCCGCCAACATAAGGGCGTTGGCCTCTGAAACGTCGGTCAGTACATACCAGACTAAATGGGGCAACATCTAAGAAGACATAAATATTCATACTCGTCGCTATGAAAACCTGAAAACGACCTAGAATCAGGGTGTCTGATACCTGGGTTATGACACGGATATTTCGACGTAAGAGAGAAAGTATAACACGATGGACTAAGTCACATAACGAGGTGGCTGATAATTTGTATTACACACCAAATATTAGATAATTACGATGATCAAATCAAGTAGGGTTGGATGTGCGAGTCACGTGGAAATGTATATACCTACAGACGGAATTCCTGGAATGAAAAGATTATTTGGGAGAACTAATAACAGATGGGAGGATTACATTACAATGAATATTCAAGAAAAAATATGTAAGAATATGTTTGTGGATTCCATGTTACTGGTACATGAAGAAACAGTTAACCCCAAGGAGCTGACACCTTTAGAAGTTTAAAGTCACTTTGCTAAGTCAAGAAATATGCAGGCTTTTACAGAAAACGAAACTTCATTTCGGTGTTCATAAGAGCCAGTCAGTAGCCCATATCCTTAACCATATTAACCCAGTCAATACACTCAAATCCTATTTATTAAAAAAAAATTAATAGTACTCTCCCATCTACGTCTTGGTCTCCAAACTGGCATCTTCTCTTCATGTTTCCCAAACGAAAATTCTGTACTCATCTCGCCTTCATCAAGAATGCCGTTTATGCAGAGACGCGAGGTGTTAAGTAAGCAACGAATTCGAGAAGACTGGCCTTTGATCTCGCATTGGTACGTGTATATTTGTTCAGTGTACTGGACATTCTACAGAACTGTCTCAGCGTTCTACAAACACCGAGTTAGTCAGTCGCCAGATCGTGTTCCAACATCACCACAACTTCTGGGTTCCTCCGAGCGAGAAATCGCCAATTTTTTTATACAGCTCCTTCCTTCCTAAATGTAGTTTAAAACAACTACTGGAGTTCTGGAAACGACCTCACACTGGAACCATTTCCATGAATTTAACCTCGTATAGAAACTGAAGTTTCTCCTTAGACTATTACCAGAAAGTCGTTAATATTCTGGTTGTGAAGCAGCTCTAAATTTTAGCCCAGTTGACCTCAGGAGAAGACGTAAAAAGTGACAGATCTTATGTTTTGAGTTTCGTAACAGAACGTAGTAATAGTAAATCACAATAATGAGTTTTAGGATTTATTTTCTGAAAAACGTGAAGCGATGAAGCCTCAAAGCAAATAAATACTTTCAGTACGAACATTAAGACAGAGATCATAACGTTTCTATTAAATTTAGTTTAAAATTCAATAATTTTCATAAACCCATGACAAAGTAAAGACGAAACTCAGGCTTCACAAGAAATCTAGATATTAACATTTAATTACACGCGCTTCATCTATTAATAAGTATTAATAATTTAATTAAAGCTACAAACAAAGGCAATATTATATAAAAAATATGTCCCGACACCAAGCTCCAACAGACTGACTGAACAGCTAACTAATTTCCTGATGATGTATCAGACGTTTCAGACTAAAAGCAGTCTACCACTGCATACGATCCTGAATCAATTTAATGCAGTTCACATGTTTGAAACCTAATGTATTATACATTTTAATATTGATCCTCATACCACTTTCGGTCTTGAAACCAAAAATCGCTGCCGAACGAGTAACATTTCTGCTTTGTATTCGAGAGGTCCCGGATTCAAATATCGGCCCTAAAACCAGCCGTAATGAGCTCGGGTGTTTGTGGTTTTCCTCAGTATCGAGTCGTACAATTTTCCTAAGAAAATAATAAATAATATCTTATATTAAAAATGGATGTTTTTTGTTGTTCCAAAATACTTAAATGTTGAAACACGTTTATTTAGGTGATTTATTATGCGACTTTGTCGGGAATTTAAGCCCAATGAGAGGCTCTTATATTAAGTTTTATCTAAATTGCCTTGACTTTATTCACAACTATTGGCAATCTTGATTCCTGTATGTGTCATTTATCACACGGTTTTATAGGATATGTTGATCGCACATCAAACAACACAACCACATTTTTAATATTGTTACTAGTTCGTAAAATTTTTGGAAATACTGAAGATGGATCTATCGGACAGACAGCATTAATTATTTCAGACTATGCTGAATAGGGCTGTTAATTTACAGCATGACGACTGCTAATGGTAAACGTACAAGAGTAATTTCTGAAAAGAACATATCAGGCCAACTTTCCTTCAAATACTTCAATTTATTTCGTGAGAAGGGGAGACACTCGTTTACAACTGCACAATTTAATGAACCATTTGTCAGCATTCACAGAGCGAGAAAAATATGGCGTTTATAAGTAGTGTCAATTTCAATGTTTCGAATGGAACGCACGTAACCAAAGATGTGTAGAACGTATCTAAATGCGTGTACAAATTATTTATTATGTTCGTCTGGTTTCATACACAGGTAAATAGATACGATTCTGAAATATTAAAATATGTGTTTTATTTATGAATGGATTTATCGTAATAGAACCCCTGTTTTACTGTAATCCGGCCTGAACCGGTCCTTCTCATAGGTCGGTGGCTGACTGAATGTAATCTTGTGATTCGGGAGGTCGCATATTTTTAATCTGATGTTGCAGCAAATCCGACGACTGACGTGTTTATTTCTGGATTTTGTGCACGAAGTGTTTAAATGTGTCTTTTATGGCCTTTACAGAAGACGCACGTACAGGACTGACATCACTACGCACGGCTAGAAGCATTTAATTAAATTCTAGTGAAGATATGTGACAAAACACAAAATTAATCGGATTGAAAATTACTGTCTACTGGGAAGTGTATTATGGTAGAAACTATGCATACCGCTTATATTATGATGGCGATCGACCTGATGATGGAGGCAGCAAGCACCTCTGAAACACCGATCAATTTCTATCAGACTACAAGGCGCAACTTCCCGGATGACAGTAATTTTCATACTCGTCGCCGCTGAACATGAGATTCCAACTAATTTCGTTACTTCAGTACAGATTATTCTATGAAAAATCCAGACGAAGATAGAAGTATAGAACGTATTTGAGCCTACCATAAATAAAGTCATTGAATAATATTTATGGGTATTTAGAAACTGTTGTTGCATGCTGTGTTATGGAGATAAATCTCATTCTCGTTGTTGCCGAGGCAAATGTAGAACACTCAGGTCACCCAGAAGACGATCTCCAAACTCCCCACAGTGTTGTTGTCATAGTAACGTACAACTCAGCATGGGGCAGCACGAGTTATACTGAGTTCCTCTGGTGGTGATTATACGCCAACTCAGGAAGGACGTTCAGTAAGGGAAGTTTACATGAAAATTGCCTCGAGTTACAAAGTCAATTTTAGACACGCGAAATGAACTTCAAGAAACCCTGCGAATGTTTTATAAACTTTTTGCACATAACATTACTGTCGAGCGGTTATCACTCCTGCTTCGTATATGGGAGTCCCGCGTTCAAATCTAGTCGCGGAGACCGAATATCCTGACTGAGGCTTCTTGTGTTTTTCGTTACTCCCTCCAGAGAAAAGGAGCGATTCTACATTAAATTTGGCCACGACCGCTTCCTTTAACATCATTTCCAATCACTCAGTAATTATTCTATCACTCGACGGGATATACACTGTACTATCGACGCCATCTTCAAATAAACAATACATGAAACACTGTACCTCCCTTCGTGCTACATTATTCTGACCAGAACTGTACCGCAGCGTTGGTTCCGACGACACTGAGATAACCTTAACATATAGCCACTCGGGTCTCCAGACTGTTGTTGCATTTATATTTAATAGAATACAAAGTGCTGCTTATAATCCCGTTCTAACGATACTGATAGCAAACATGTCATGCTGTTCACGCACTTTTTCAGACAATTCTGCATGCAGATATATAAATATTTAATACAAAATACAGACTCCATAAAGCAGTGCCCTTCTTGACGAACTAATATTCCCTCAGCTAGTCAAGAATTTCCTAAACTTTTCCAGAGCACATCACTGGATCATATCGTATTGCAATTGAATCCTGTCCACACCTATGCAGCCTGTTCATTTAAATTCCGTTTTAATATTGTCCAATAGAAAAATAAACTTTGTCCGCTTCTGTTATTAAAACTAGCAATACATCCCGAAGATGTCTGTCTTCTGGCATGCTGCACCGTGTAGTCTGATAAATATTGACTGATGTTTCAGAGGAGCTTATTGCTTTCATTATCAGGGAGACTAAATGGTACAAGACTCCAAAATACAGCCATCTTCACACCGGTCGCCGCGAGAACTTCAAATCTCAACAAAGATACACGTCTGTTTGCGAGACATCTCTTCGATTAGGACAAACAAAATTTTCTTTCCAACAAAATATAGTTCGGCATCGTGCATATATTTTCCATAGTTATTCATAAGCAAAACCGACATGCAGAAAATTTATTTGTGGGAAGCTTGTAGTTGCTCATCTAATCAAGAAACTCCACGCTTTTAGAAAACCCGAAAAATTAGTGTTCTAAACAGCCCGCCTGAGAAAAATTAATCAAAACCAGGATGTGGGGGTTATGAGCTCGACTCAAAGTCTGAAGATATGGCCTACAGGCGGATTCTTGTAAACACGCCAATAAATTAAGACTGTGTAGAAGGCGGAGAAATTCTTCACCAGAAAAGCAACTTTCAGCGCCTCAAGATAAACTTTTCTCCACCGATTTACTAGACATTCCATTGATCTGCAAGACTGTTATAGAAAGTGATGCGTTGTTTTGCGGTCACACTGTACCGAAGACACAATTTTTTTGTTCTGAACTGTACTTAACATAAAAGTCTCCGGTTACAGCAAGCACAAGAAAGCTTTTTCGCCGTTTTAAAATACGAAATCTCTCATAGAAATGTTTTCTGTTATGCTATGCCGTGTTCTGGACGCTGTGAAGCCGGGAGGGTGAGTACAAAGCTCATCCACGCATCAATCAACCTGGTGAAAAGAGCAGCGGCTCAACTTCACGGCCTCTCGATCAGCTACCGGCTGATCCTTCAACCAGTCATCAACTCATTTTCAAAACTGTTTACTTCACAGACTAACTAACAAACTACCCCATTAGGAGAACCCGCGGGTTCAACACCGACAACACCAAATCCCGCCAGTGAAAGTTACTTCAGAGTCCACGACACAGAACACAAAATTTAGGAGTGAATATTCAATGACAATAAACATGCCTGAGTAAGATACTCCACGGAGCAGAGTCCTTCTCAAAAGCTAATATTCATTTAGGTGGCCAATAAACATCGCTTCTTTTAAGGAACCCGAAGGCTTGTTACCATCTTCTAAGGAGTCCTGAGCCATATTAATCCAAATCAAACCATGTTCTATTTCTTTAACATCTATGTTAGTACAATATTTTATTTTCCGTCTATACACAAACTTAAAATAATGTTGTTTAAAATTACTTAAAATTATAACATTCTCAGTAGATACTGCATCTTGTTACATTTTTTGTATCGACGACATGTTTCAATGTGTAT
>NW_019060500.1:1144038-1173307 GCF_000696155.1 Zootermopsis nevadensis | reverse complement strand
TTAATCAATATACGCAACGCAAGATGTACAACAGTTTTTAAAATATATTAAAATTGATAGACCTGATGATGATGTAATACACATTGAAACATGTCGTCGATAACAAAAAATGTAACAAGATGCAGTATCTACTGAGAATGTTATAATTTTAAGTAATTTTAAACAACATTATTTTAAGTTTGTGTATAGACGGAAAATAAAATATTGTATCAATAAAACACAAACATGACGCAATTAAGATATATATATATATATATATATATAAAAATCTATGTTAGTATTGTTTCATCTTTCCATTTCCGTTTACTTTTCTAAAATAGTCTGTTTCCTGAAGATTAAAAACAACTAATCTTCTCATTTCATCCACCTTTCTGTGACTTACTCTCGCTTAGGTACAAATATTCTCCTCAGAGCCTTTCCCTATCTGAGCGCCTCTATTAATATGAGAAATAGGGTTAATTATGTAACAGGGAGGCAACTTAAGCCCAACAGCCCTAAGTTCATATAACTACTGCAGCTTCTGTGAACAAAACGGCACCAACCACTACGGAGTTAATGCTCTAAAAACTGACGTGTATATATTAATACACATCCTTGAATGGTAGTGTTTACAGCCTGCGATGTTAAATGTTAAACGCCCTTCGGAATATAAAATCGTGCCAGGATTTTTGAGGAGACCAGCGCTCACTAAACACCTATTTTATTTCACATCCATTTTAATTGCTTCTTGTCTCCTGAAGGAGATGCGTCTCTCTGATGTTTCAACAAACAAACTAATTAAAAGTCGTCTTTTTGTTCTCGTTTTATTGCAGAAGACAGCAAGCTCTACCTTTCATTAGGACTTAATAAAAGGAAATAATAAAAATTCCTCTTTCATTTAATTGTAACTGACTTCTGTAAGACGTTTTTCAATTATAAATTCATGAAATGCCTTTGTACAAAGGTGTTAAACGATTGCTGAACGTTGCTAATTAGTTTAGGGCACATTTCGATAGCTGTAAAACTTGAATTTCCTTAAAGTAACAATTCTTCCCGTTAAGCATGTCAGTGAGTAGTACCTACTTTGCGCGGTGCGTTTACTAATGATGTTGTATGCATGTCATTTCAAGGCTCTCTGTTGGAAATCGATGAATCACAGACAAACGCTACGAAGGTTTCCCGATACGCCTCAAATACCGTACCATAAAAACAATAAAATCAACTTATCCTTTTTTTTTTACAGCAATTCATGCCGACAGCCAGGAAATGACATATTCGTTTAACTTTATCAGTGAAAGCACTGTACCTTCATCTTCATATTAATAAATTCCATAAAGCTAATTGAAGTTCCAACATCAGGCCTGTCACAATTTTTGTTAATTATTCCAAATTTCCCCTTACATCTACTTAACTTAGATGTTTCCGTCTGCAACGCCATGGAAACGCTTTCTTGCCCCTGGGACTAGATGTAGGTGGGTGTTCAGCTTCGCGATCAAGTCATTTCAACCCAGGGCTGTTTTGAACACTGTAATGAACCTTCGGGTTCAATAAAAGCCAGATTATATACTTGGTGAGATTTAAGGCGGCGAGTATGAAGATGGCTTTATTCTGAGCGACTCATCGCCCTGATGACGGAAGGAGCAATCATGTTTGTAACGACGGTAAACTTCACGATGGATGAAACATCGCAGAAGAGTCACGTCTGGGAGACATCTTGACTACCTGAGCGTCTGTTAGCTTCTCAAGGATAATTTTTACGGTGTTAATTAAACACTTCTATTGAAAAACATAAGGTATAAATAGATAACTATTTGATTTCTTTGATTTATTCTTATGCAGCCTAGTGAACTATCAAAACCCTGAACAAACAGCAGACAATCTACATCAATCAGAAAAAGTATTAGTGTTAGAAAGTCGCGTGCCGATTCTGTGTAATATGAAATCAAACACCCAATACTCGTATCATAAACACAAGGCATGGAACTATAAATCTTCACAGTAAGACCTAACGCAAATCGTGCATAACCCCCCACCCCACCCCTCCTGCTTCCAATCACACCACAGCTGCTATCGAATTTCCAGTTCCTGCTCTGTCTCGGGTGCAACCGGCCTATTCAAATTGGACTGTGTAATGACATTTTTATCGGAAATGACTTTAATCTGTTTGACCTTTCGTCCCCCACCCCCCCACTATCCTCCTAGATTCAGTAACACAGTCAGAATAATACCAAGCCTCAACTGTATTTTTTTTCTCATGTTAACAAATGACACGTTAAGTTGGAAACACTGATAGTCCGGCAAAAAGATTAGCCAATATTTTGCCCTGCTCACACCAAACACACACGATAAGCGAGTTACTGACAGCTGATAATGCCTTCTATTGTTGAATGATAGGCCTCCTCTAAATCAAGGATTATTAAACATTCTAACACCGGTGTCGATTCATATCGATTTACTATCTCCCATATGTATAAAGATCGATATATCAAAATGGAACACTTCAGATACAGCCTACTGATATTCTCATGACAAAGGTGACTTTAGGTTTGACTAATGGATATATGGGATACCTGCAAACAGTTTTTAAAAAAACGCAACAGAATCGAAACTTTTAATACTGAGCAGGAAACCATGAGAATGAGTCAGTAACTGACCCACAGTCACCAAGGGTTATAAAACAAAACACTATTGAGACATACTGTTGCTTCCCTTATCAGTTTCTGCAGACATTTTCTTTTCAGGGAACAATAACAGATTAAAAACTACATTTATGAATTGAAATAAAAGAGTTTCTTCCCTTAGAATTAGCAGCTATAAATACAGATTAACAAATAACGGTTGAAAAAAAAAACATGAAAGTCGGCCATTAAACGAGCGTGAGGGCGCTGCTTTTGATAGCATTGTTCGCGTAGCTACTAACAGCAAAATTTCGAAACCAACATGGAGTTATTTCTATTATTATTTTGTGTCTCCTGCCGTGTTTTGACAACCGAAGCGAGAGGTTAATTTTAATGCTCGAACGGATAGTGTAAAGCAACTAATCAAGAATCTGAAATAATTAAAGCAGAGAAAAAGTCTCACAAGAATCCCACGACTCGAAAAAACATTTCTGGAATTAATACAAGAGTTTGAGCCATTAATACTCGATTTATAACACAAAACAAATATTACAAACAGAAATAATACATTTTCACGAAAAATAAGTCTTATATATAAAGAGAAGCATCTGTAAAGAATTTAGGAAACTTTCCAGCCTTCACGACTTTCAGTCAGTACGGCGAGGTGTTACAAAAAAAATAAATTAAGTGATACAGTTCTGTTTATAAATTCCACTAGAACGAAGATATTTCAAAGAGGTTAAATTAATAGCTTCAAATCTGTACGGGCATTCTCTGGATTTGTTTGCCACAGCATATGGACCAGTAGCGAACTCTTGTGGATTATTTTTATTTATTTAGTGTTCTGTCTGACGACAGGTCCATATGAACAGGATCCTTCCACCCTTTTCTCGGACTGGGACCTGTTCATATACGTTCTTGGCAGATGATCCAGAAGTGGTTTGCCATTGCCTTCTTCTGTGTGTGAATGGAGTAATTGTTGGGATGCCATGGAGGAAAACTCCGTGTTGCCTAGACCACGGCCTTGCCCAACACAAGTTATAAATTCGGGCACCGCCGGGAATCGAACCCGAGACCCCAGGATTACAAGGCCAGCGTTCTAACCGCTAGACCACCGTGGCTATCTCTCTTGTGGATACCGTAATAAAAAATAGATTTCCATAAAACCGGTAGATTGATTGAGAAGACGAGAAATTAGTAGCCGCTGTAGAAGGACTCTGTTATGCAGAGCCTGTCAGTTCAAATCCTGTTGTTTTGTACAAACGTACAGAATAGCAGAAGGCACTACAGAGACAAGCGTGGAACTCCGTGTTGAGGAATTGAAACCGCAAAACCTCTGGAACTTCTTTCGTGGCCCGGAGAGTTCCAGTTTAGTGACCAACAGGGACGGTCCCCGGAGTAAACAATGACGTAATTAGGGATTTTGTGTGGCTCACAACCAATCAGAGGCCTTCAGTTTCAGCGCGTGAAGTGGAATAATCCCTGGCCGAAGGAACACTTTGGAGCTGAGTAGGAAAAAAACTTCTTTCACAGCGTTCAGGTAATTACGTATTCGGAATATGCAGTAAGGAATTAGAGTGGGATCCTAGAAATTGTTAGTTTAGTACAACCTATGTTCGGTGCGTCATATAACACACGAACAAGCACAGAGAATACGAAGCCACTATTATTGAAAAATAAAGCAGAAGTCAAATTACGTTTTTCTGATTACAATTGTGGAGGGTTTGTATAAAACTATCGGTACTTTTACATTAACAGATTCGTTACAGATAACGCTGTTTTTTTTATTAATCTAGTAACTAAAGGAGCGATCGAGTGTTACTGCAGCGAAATTCGATAAATCATAAAATTTTAAACCAATCTTCAATGCCCAAAAGCTTATCACTCGATATTTATAGCTGTATATCAATAAGAAGAGTTATTCACTCTGACTTAAACCCAAGACAGTTTTTAGGTTTTACTTCATCTCTCCATCGAAATAAACATTTCTGTCTTTCCTTTCGTTTTTCACCGTGTTTATTTAATGTTTTATATAAAACATCTTCACCGAGACTCAAACTCAGGATCGGTTTTTGGGGTCATAACCTTTGTTCTGTTAGCTTCTCGTTGAAATAAATAACTTTAGCTTTGACGTCGTTCTTATAAAATGATTAGTTACCGAACTACAGAAATCAAACTCGCCAGGAGTCGAAGTCAGGGGACTTTCGGAGGCTTGACACTTCTAAAGTCGGTTTGTGGTTTCAAACAATTAGCATACCACTTTTGGTGCAAATTACTTTGTCCGCCCTCGAGCTGAAAGCGAACACACGCGCAAGCACAATGTAACCCGATGACGATCTACGCTTTATACGGAATCCTGTGTCGGCGTCTGGTTTCGAGCGTGGTATTGTCGTCTGGCGTTAGGGTAGGATAGGCTGTTTTGGGATGGATCATTTTAGTTTGGTTGAGTAACTGTAGATCCTAGATAA
Organism: Zootermopsis nevadensis; assembly: GCF_000696155.1. The sequence continues at coordinate 1,168,242 of NW_019060500.1, read as the reverse complement.
CAGCCTACTTCCAGCCTGTCTTTAAATTTACCTTCAGTAGCGTACTAGGTCGACTGGGTTTTCTCGATTCACAAGGTCGTCCGATATAAACCCGTCGATTATTCCGACCTTTATGTATGAGAAATTGGGATAATAACATCACTCTCTGTAATAACACGCGTGACAAACAACGAAAGCCTCTGGGAGTAAGTACACTTTTGGGGCCGAATATTTAATAAGATGTTGTCAAATAATCCACAAGTCAATATTGAGAATTAAGGCACTTTGTTAAGGGAATTAAAAATGTTCTGACTTAGCTGGTTTTAAAAAAATTCAACAACATTAAAACTCCATTTTAAAGAACCTTCTGTCTGCTGTTGATTCTGTAAGCCACATTAACAGACATATCATATAAAGTTTAAGGTTTACATGCGTCATGTTTGTGTTTTTGATTAAAATATATAATAAAATTCAGGTCAATACACAAAACTATATTTGGATGTTAAAATTTAAAATTTAAATGTTAAAATTTAAAATTTTAAATTGACTTATGAATAATCAAAACAAACATAAGATGCGAAAAACGGGAGGATCAACGGAACACATGTTACAATAATAAATATATTGAAAAGCATGCATTATAATATAAAATAGTTTTAAAAAACAACACCTGAAGATGATGTATTACATCGAAACATGTTGTGAAATGAATAAAAGCGCTCTAATGTAACATCCTTATAGTGATGAATGGCGCAAATTTAAAATTTAAAATTTTAACATTTAAATTTTAAATTTTAACATCCAAATATAGTTTTGTGTATTGACCTGAATTTTATTATATATTTTATATCATATAAAACTCCTGTCCCAATTGGTATTTTAAACAAATCTGAAGACAGTGTTGTTAATTATGGTGTTCCTGTAGTGAAAAGTTGCAGGTTGTTACAACAGACGTCAGATCCCATACAAGTGTTGTAAATTATGGTCCTGAAATGCTCGTGGTTTTTCTTTCGGTTTTTTGGGGTTACACTTGTGACATCAAGACATCTCTACAAGCTACATGGACGTGTCTGCGAGCTTTGTGTGATGGCGTGCTGGATTTATACTGATTGAAAGTGCACTTAACTCTTTTCCGCTTCAATCGCCCCAACAGAATGAAAGAAACCCATAAATTTAATGCCAATAGGCTTGTAACAGTGGGGCTGTGAAAAAGGATATTCATGCTACATAAAACTTCTAAGCTTTATTACTTTATTTTCGTTCTTAATATTCTGTTACTCTTCATTGCCTTCTAATTAAATCGCTACCGTCTTATAACTGTCGATATTACGAACAGATTAGTCAATTTATTTATTGTTTTTATAAAACTGATAGTTAATATCACGGACCATATGAGTGTCTGTATGTAGAAAATGCTGTTGCTTATTCGATAAATATAATTAATCTACATTTCATGTGCCATCTGTTTTAATAATCAACAACTATTCATTTTCTTGTGTTTTATATAATTCTCAATTTCAACGAATATTAATTCCTTGAACTCCAATAACCAACTGAACTTTGTAATGGTGAAGAGTTGTGTTTTCTTTACTGTACGGACTCAATTTATAACTGTTACTTGAACGAGTTTCGACTTTAAAGGATTAGTGTTATTTGTGTTGGAGTTACAGAGTAGAACCGTGAGTAATAATTAAATAAATTTACATCTGCAGGTCAACTCAGCAACAGCCATGTTGCTATTATTCATTAAGTGAGTCATATAGCATCTGTTATTTATAATACAACGTTCCATAAAATGTTAGTACCTTACAAAATTACTACGACAGGCATACATGAAGATTCAAAATATGTCTTAATTCTACGAATTTCTTGTTATTTTCGTTACCTTCACCTTAACTGACAATGTTTGAAACATCTGTTTTCTGATGTCTGTATTCCGTTCGTAATCCAGTCTCATGTAGGTCAAAAACAAACATTGTTCATTTTAAGGACGGGGTTTAATAAAAAACTAAAATACGGCTTACGAGGTCATACATGTTACGATGAAACACAACAAACGTCCTAAAACAGGAATACATAAAATAAACTGACAGTTGAGAGAATTAATGTAAATTATGAACCAAATTTTTGTTGTTTTGTGGAATAAAGGTTGAGTCCATTTTAACACGTCATGTCACTATAATGCAGCTGTATGTTGTAATATGATGAAATTCATCTCTCTTTCCATCTGCGAGATATTCAGCGTGAACGATTATATCACTTCTATCCATAAACAGAACAGAATATTACGTACTGCCATAGATGCAAATCACACTTCTCTCCACGAACATATTCAGCGATGTGACAGCAAAATAATATAATATCCCATCAAAACTGCATGAACCACTCCAGGATTACTGTGGCTGTCTTCGGCCTCTTTGTGTAATTATTTCATTTCGTTATGTAACTGATATACGCGATTTATTTGTGAGTATTTCTCTATAATGGACAATCCCAATTTGGCATTTATTAATGAATCTTGTTGAAAAAACGGGATATATGCCTATGTATGTTTTTCGGCAAACAACATAAATTGTAGGAAGAGTTAAAATACGAGGTGCGATCGGAAAGTCTCCAGACTGTGTCAATAGAGGGCGAACCGGCTGTAGTACGAGCTTCTGCCGCTAGGGGGTGCGGCCTACATTCATAGTGAATCAGTGTGCCAGCCGGCATCATCGAATTAGCATTTGTTTCTTAGTTACGGGCGTTTTGGTAGTGCATTACACCGACCCTCCTGCGATTTCGGAATGGCGTGTGCATCAAATTTTGCCAAACACTCGCCTGAGATAAGTGTACGGGTTTTTATAGGTGCAGTCTAGAAACTTTCCGATCGCACCTCGTACATTCGCAATCCACGACAATTATATACAAAAAATTATAAAGCAACCAGTTCTTCTCGTAATTATAATAAAATCTACCGAAACAATAAAACTGCTTATTTATTCTCATAATTTATTTGGCAGCCCTTCCACAGGAAATCCGGGGCAGGCAATTTTTTTATCACACATTAATATTAGTTCTTTACAAACGATTAATTATTTTCACTTATTAAAGTCAGACTATTAAAATCAAAAGATGTGACGTAATAGATATTCCCTACTGTTAACCGCAATGATGCTGCTTATTGGTCGTTTTATTTGCAACTCGCTGTACAGCCATGGCGAAACAGACCATCGATAACAAATATCTAAGTGTATTTATCTTGATTATTACGCTAACGTGTATCTCCGTCAGTAATTCTTCCAGCAAACTCAAACCACCGAGAATCAATATTTATATTCCAACATTTCTACCCTTACGTTCGGCTGCGACTATACCAAACTCCCCTCACCAACAGGTAGTACAAACAAGTGTCGAACAACAGCCAAAATTAATTTCCCTCCCAGTAGCTTTCCCCCAAACTCTCCCGTTTCCAAAACTTCCGTCTGATATCGGAAAAACATGAAAACACGATTTATATCGATTTCAAATAGACTAAAATCATGAAAACTAATTATAACAATTATTATTTGAATATCCACAACGAGAAAAAAATTCTATCATAATACAGTCGCCATGTTAGCCATTCGCTCCCATCGCTGGCAAATTTCATTAAATAAATTAGGTACACACGTGCAATCAGTTTATGAAAACTTGGCTCCTCAGTCTGGTCACTACGGTTACCTGTTAACTGTGATCAATACTGACAATGAAAGATAGCTTGATTTCACGCCACGCCATAAATTGTCACGCTGCACCGCGTGTTGCCATGATAAACAAGCTAATAACGACAATTTATATCCGCGTCCTTCTTATTCTTTTATGCAAAACACATTTGGCCACGGGCAGATGGAAACCGTAACGGGAAGGCCGTAGAGAATACAACGGGCCCGCATTGTGCAGGCTACATGGCACTGCTCTGACACAGAATTACAAAACACTCTTTTTCTAGTAAAATTAGTGGAGACTGAACATAAAAATCCTTAAACGAAACACTTCAGCTTAGGTATTAAAATAAGTACGAATGTTATCCGTGGTTTATAAATTTCACGCGAGCTTTGTCACCAAGCCATGAGCTAATAATATGTTAAATCGTCTTTTGGACTTAACATACTCTAAATTATAAAATTACGACGTTTCTAAAGCTGGATTCAGCTTTCGTTACCAGGCAAAACAGAGTAAGGGGGAGGGGGATAAACCCGCTGGTTAAGCTAGCCTCAGACCTGGCTGACGTCTGAGGTTAGTTACATTAGGAAGCCCAGGAGATAAGGTTCTCTATCCTCCCCCGTTTTATCTGACGACAAAGCATAATCCAGCTTTCCTTAACTTTATAATTTAAACGATGGGAAAAATGAAAAAAAAAGAGATGATTTTACACATTGTAAGCCACCATCGTTAGATAACTTCTAACTTCGACACAGCTGAACAGTCTGAATGAATAAGAATCTCACACATTAAAACTATATCAAAGTTGTGTTCAGCATTGTTTATTGTCTCTTACGACAGACACAGTCTCCGAAACGTCAGAGTTCATTCCGTTTTGACCACTAATTTCCCTTATGATAGCACAACGCTTTAGCAAAAGCACACTAGGGTTTGTTCAAAGTATTCACATTACGCATGTTTAGACTTGCATTTATATTAATTGATTATTCAAACTACCGTTTGATTCTATCTGTATTATTGTACTAATGTAATTAGATGATATACTCTAATGTACAAAATTCAACACGTGTGTTACTTTAAAATTGATTATTCACTAAACAAATAATGTGTACTGGGCAGGATGTTTAAACAACTAATTGGTTCTGTATTATGTTTAATAGCTAATGTGTGTTGTTTTATAGAATTACGACTTGGTTTGATTAATAACTTATAACCTTTCTTACTTTCTTTTGTTGAATAATGTCTTATTGAAAATCCAAGAAAATGAAGAGCCTGAGGATGGTCGAAACCAGTTCGAAACATGTTGCTTTGTATAACATACTTTATTATTTTACAGTTACTGCTATGCGTTTCCAGTTGAAAGTTCGATTGGTTATTGTTCTTCAGGCAAAAAAGGATGTTATGTAGCTACAGAGACTGTTACAACTGCCCTAATAAATGAAACTTTAAATGGTTGAAGACTTTTTCGTAAGACACTAGAATTTCAAGATTACTTTCTCATTGGATGCTGTGCAACAACCCAGAGTGCAGTCATCTTTATAGATACTCGACGCCGTGAGAACCTAAAATCTCACCTCCGATACCAAATTTCACTAAACTCCAGGCTGCGGCCTTGCAGTTGTCACAGGTCTGCTCTACGGACGCAAACGAGTCTCGAAGCAAGAGACGCCATTTGTAAAACGTGTGTACACGCTTATTAGCTTCCGAGCTGGAACGAGTAAAGACGCAAATTCAAAAACGCGAAACCCGCAGCTGGTTCTAAATAAATGAAGAGGAGTGAAAGTATGAGAGTAGTTGTAAAGACGTCATGTTTATATTTTAATGTAGTTTCAAACCCGCCACTGCTGAGTGATGTTAAAACGGAGGGGAGTAACAATTCGTTTTATGAGGGCAGAAAGTTTATATGTGAACCCTTGAAACGTGATTTTATTGTAAGAGAGAGAGGCGTATAATGCATGACTGAGAATAAATCTCAGGAATTCTTTATATTGAAGTGGTAGAACGTCAAAAACACAACAGTAAGAGTTATATGATTTAGGATTGCCACAGAATTTCTTCTTTTGAACAAGACTGGATACGCGTTCTCACACAATTACATTTCCACAGACAGTAATCGGCAAGGAGAAATGCTACCGAAACATTTTACTGAAAGGAACAATCGCCATCCTTCACAAACACTTTCATGCACGTCGCGGTCGTGTGAAGTGCCTATTAAAATCTTTCTGTCCGTCCGTCTGAACTAAGAAAGGAAATCCCCGATGCGGAAGCAGCCATCTTAAAATCAGAGTTACTGAATTCGCTGTTGCAGGTTTGGCAAAGGCCAGAATCGTAAATGACCACAGCTTGAGGCCTGAGTTACAACAAAATTACACCATTGAGATTCACTATGATTGTCCCCACCTTGATATAAATTATAATAGAACTAAATCCTACTAGTTCTTACAGGAACCTGCAATTTCTCATACTCGATGTATGAATTTTTCTACAAGCTGTGTTTTTCAAAATGTTTTCATCTAACACTTCCATGAGGTAATAGGAAAGAGCTCTGAATGTTCGCTTGCTTGAGTACGCGTTTTCATCCGCGCTGAGTTTAAACTAGTTACGATTCGATCGTAATTCAAATCAGTTTATTGAGGACTGTTACAGACAGGCCAATATTTTGAAAGCACAAATTATAGGAAATTTACAAACGGAATGAGACAAGTACGCAAAACAGAGTTTGGAAGTTAAATGTTAGAAAGAAAGAAAACAAATGAACTGGTAGCCGACAATGGAGTAGCAAATGCGAGAATCAACGGATATCTGAATGATTACAAAGCGAAGAAACACGAATAATCTCGGGAGTCATGTGACGACGCAGAGGATTGCCAAAAGAAATGGAAGAATCTAGATGGGGCGCACAAAAACAGAATGCGAAATCTCTTTGATTCGCCCAAACTGAAAGGAAATAAGGCGTAGGGAAAAAAGACATGATAAATGGAAGGAAGAAACACGGAGCTTGGAATAGCTCAAGAGGTTTTAATTCTTGATACAGACGGAAAGAAAGAAACGAGGTTCATTATGAATATAAGCCAGATTTTTAAAGTCTGACTTTCTTTTTTAATTTACTACAAGATACCTTTACTTAGCGATCGGCATTGATCGGCTCTCGCGCAGAGAGACGCCTTCATCCAGCAGTCTCCGTCTTGCAACGTAACGAACGATGAAACGTTTCGTTACAGACACAGCTAATTTATCAACATTACAGATTGAAGGCAAAGGTGAAGTTTCACTCGCCTCCATGCAAAGGGGAATGTTTCTTGTTCCCTATAAAATCACATGTGTACACCATTATTCTTTCTTTCTCAGGAAAGACGTAACAGAGGCACGGATAAACTTGCATGAAAATAAACATCGTAATGTATGCCTTTAACCATATATTAATGATATCAGCGTGACCAAACAGTGCTGGAAATATAAAACACAGGGGACATATGAAAAACTTCATACGAAAGTTTAATACAAACAAAATCCTAAACGGAAGTGACCAATTTGGAGAGCTACGTATGACTGAGAGCATAATACTGAATAAACTTTCAAGAAATCGATTGTGGGCGGCAATTTTGTCTAGCTGAGAATGGGGACAAGTTACGGGCTCTTGTAAACACTGTAATGAACGTGAGGGATCCACTAAAGGCAAATAATTTCACGGCTAGCTGACAAACAAACAGCTCATCAATAAGCAGTTGCATGGAATCAGTTATAACTGAGTTCTTGTACCTGGCATTACAGTTTTTCATTTTTGAAACTGAAACTAAAGTTCATAAGATATATCGTCAAATGAAATAGTCGAAGGTACAAATATCTGCACTGAACATTATTCCACCTTAACACATGCTAGAAAGAGGATGGGTAGGAGAGGTATTTAGACGAGCTGGCAAGTATTATTATACCAGCAGGGGCAACGTTCTGTTACTCATAAAGCTCCCGAAAGAGAGTGTGCTGTGGCATGGGGAGTTAAAATCAATACCATGTTGTAACCCTACCCTATAGGCTATTACCCTTTCAGAAAACATTGTATTCCACTTGGGAAAATATCCTTTATTAATCCACGTTTGTTCAGTCGACTTGTTCAAGGCATTAACTCTCCATTTCCCTGTGGTAACTAATACACAAAGTTATTTTACGTTTATAACGCCGAGGGTCCCTCCAAAGAGTAGGAAGGATTTAGTTTCGTCCTCAGAACAAAGAGTAAACATTTCCTAAAGGTCATTAGGAACGATGACATTTGTAACAGTAACGAGTTGTGTTGTCTTGGGGGTAGATATCACATAAAATAAACCACATCTGGAAAGACAAATACTTGGACATATTTACTTAAAACACAATTTTTCAATACAATATCAGGATAACACATGAACACAAATTTCGAAATTCCTATCGAATGAACAAACATCAGTCTGCAGGTCTTTGTGTAAAATGCCATTTAGACCTATGGATCGATTTTAACCGAAATAAGAATGTTGACAAACTTCAGTAATTCTCTCCAATATCAAACGTCGTGGAAATCCATTGAACTATTATTCCGTTCTTACACGCATATAAATGGAAGGACGAAGGTATTTTAATAAGCGCTCCCCGGGTTACGTGCGCCTCTAGAAAGGAAGACACGACAATAATGATTTCAAAGCACCTATGAAGACGTAACGAAAGTCGAGCCAGAAAAATGAAAAAAATTTCAGCCTCGTACCTGAAACTTTGATTTTACACGGGACGGAAATAGAACGGCGAGTGCATTATAACAGGCTGTTAAATTGCTAGTTTAATGGCGTCCCATATCCGGTCAGCTTGAAGGCCGAGGAAGAGAAGTCAGACCGTTTACTCCACATGGCCAGTTCCCATGTTTACTTGAGTTAATGTGAGAAGTGCCGGTCGCTAAGTAAATCGTCCCTGAACACGCTTTGCCTTTTAACCACAACATACAGCGAGGCGAGACTTGCCCAGAAGGCGTAGAAAAAGTGGAAACTGCGTATGGATTTCCTGGCAGCTTCATTCTTCAGCATTTCTCTACAGAGATGTGAATAAAATCCGAGCAATGATCGAAAATACAAGGCTCTTGTATACGGTGAGAAATAAGACAGGTCCCACACCAGAAATTGAATGACACAATTAATTTTACATTGCGGTAATAATATGCTAAAAGTTTCCACCAACGCCACTGATAACGCAAGGTTTAAATGACGAAAAGAGAGACTTACGTAATTTATTATTACATGTTATTCGTGGGATGACATACCACAAATAACTGGAAATTTTCAAATTCGGGAATAACTCCAATGAGTAGTCATTCTTATGATGACCGTGGTCGTCAGCCAGTCAAACAATACCCAGCCCTTTATGGGATCCAATGGTCAATTACTATGTTCATAACAGCCCGCCACTGGACACTATCCCGAGTCAGAGGAATCCAACCCACATCTCACATCCTACTTCTTTAAGATTCATTTTAATATTACCCTATAATTCACGCTCTTGCTTCCACGATGTCTGTTCTCATTGTGTTTTCTATTTATTTCTCATCTCGACGTACCTGCTACATGTCCTGTCCATCCCATTTGCTCCAACTCATCACGTTCATACTACCACGAATTATGAGACGAAGTCCTTCTTGTTCATACCACCCTGCGGTATGACGCTCTCGACAAACTCGTGTGTACTCGTACATTGTGTTTTATGTCCCTGGCTGTTGCTAAATCGCTTGTGGATACAGAGACGGCTTAAATGCGAAAAAAGAGGGCAGTTAGTAGGGACGAATGAAGTCAATTGTTCTGTGCGATTTTCCAGCATTACCCTGAAGGTACTCATTGAAAAATACGTCATATCCCAGTAGGAACATTTTTTAAAAAAAAAAATATACGTGTTTTATTGTCTGTAAACTGATAGGAGAATTAATTTTTTCTATAATTCTCTTTGTAATACATTATATCTGCTTATATCAGGGATCAGAATTCGTAACCAGTCACTATTTCATCACACAAGAAGTTACTAAGCAACACACCAAAATCACCAAAATATATTTTACAGCTGGATACTCCTTTTCCTCTAAAGCTGTTTTTATGCGCCTCCTAAGCTGCCAACGTTTTACAGCTCTGAATAAAACCCGGCGCTGAAGCCCTTCAAAAACACGCGAAACCTTTCTCTTAATACAAAACTTGCCTTGAAGTTGGAACTTTTAAAGCAGCTCTGGTTCAGAACATCAATGCGTAATTGCCGGCTTCAAATTCCCCCTTGCACAATATAAATTGAGGAAAAATATATCATGGATTACAAAGTATACAGGCACTTCTCAGAACATTGATTGTGTACAGAATTAAATGTCTGCAGATCCCGCTTATATCGTAAAAACGTGTTGACTCCGCGTGAAGAACGGACATGAAGGCGTTGAGAGCTTCATGGAAAAATGGCGTTACGGAACTTCACAGTTTACTATGATTTGTGGTTAAACAATTTAAAATACGTCAGTTTTTTCAGTGTCTGATACGAACCTCAGGTTCATATCACCCTCAACATCTCAACATAAGATTTATTCATCGACTCTTACCCACTTACCTCTTTATTCACAAAATAAACTCGCGAATTGCAATTTAAAATATGCACTTACTACAAGTTTCACTAAAATGCATAAACATAGTTTTAAACACTGTTTAAGTTCTTCTCTAATAATTCAGTAACTTATCGGAAACTTTTTTGTCTCTTTTACAGACTAGCACAGATTCGAAGGGCCTTTTATATTAAAAGACTGTCCAATTAATAATTTCCAGTTCACTGTGCACTTGAGATTAAAATAATCAGTCGCCATTGGTATACTTATTAATTATTATTATAAGACCGGGCCGCCTCGCATATCCGGTGTTCCTTAAGCTATTTAGACATCTGGTAGGACTCCTCTGACGAGTGCCAGCCCGTCGCAAGGCCTCTACTTGTATACAGGACAGAACAGACGCGGGCAAACATCCACGCCCTGAGCGCGATTCAAACCCACGGTCACAGCATCAAAGCGAACAAGGCCCACGCCTCAAACCACTTTCATCGGAAATCTTGTTAACATATTTTATTGCAAGTAAACAGAGTATTGTAAACATACATGTGGCGTTATTTTCATTCGTGGAAACGCAACAGATATCCATGGCTCACCTCATATTCTATCGCAGACCAGTTCTCATTACGAGATTGTATTTTTGGTGAACCACAGAACCGGGTACAGATAACAACTGCGTCACTGAAATCAATTTTTAATTTATTATATGAATATTAGAGATAATTTTGGTAACCAGGTGGAGCCAGTACCTTCATTACATTTCAGATAAAACATCATAGAATTCAACCAAAAACATTCAAGCAAATCAACAGCAAACACAACATTAATTATCATCCATTAAAATATTTCATTGATTAGATTCTATCTGAATATCCAACTGTTGACTTACGAAGATTGAACTTAATTGCAATTTATAACAACACAATTATTATAGCAATAAAAGTAATTCAAGTGAAACCTTGATACTGTTATACTGGAATTGACGACTGAAACTCAATGCTATATTAACATACAGCTCTGTGATAGTAACTTATTTTCATAATATGAACAAAACTGAAAATCTGTACTAGTATTAGCATATACTCAAATTTTGAGGTTGTTCTGTAAGCCACATCGTGAACGATGAGGATAACAAATACATCAGTGGAGTCCAAGGTCATTTTCGAAACACAGTGACCAAGGACATTATTTTAAAATGGTAATCAATATAATTTTTTAACAATATGTTCCAAGGTCATTGTTTACAATGGCACCCTAAGAAAATTTTTAAAATAAGGTCCAAAGGCATTGTTTGAAATGTTATCCGACGTCACTTTAGAAACAATATAGTACAAGGGCATTGTTCAAAACTGTACCAATGGGATTCAATGACCTTGTCTAAAATTGTGTCCAAGGTCATTGTTATAACAAAGTGATGAAAAATGATGGAGCCAAACAGTTATGAACAGGCTAAAGCTCTCTTCCCTTGCGTTAAACGTAAATAATTTAAAAATACCTTTAAGATTATACTGTAGTATAGACCACCAAACTTCTATATGCTCCTCGTGAAGCATGTTGAAGCTCATGTGGAGACGTACGAACACCGGAGCTCCAAAGAGGAGGTGTTGACAGCAAATGTTATCAACGGAGGCAAATTACTGACATCCATGTGTAAATTTACTAATTAACTCGTTGCTACATTAATTCTATGTCTAGTTCAATAAGTTCAAAATTTAATCAATCAACTAGTTTGTAGAACATAATTATATTGACATTTAAACATTTATAGGAAATTTCAAAATACATTTTCCTAATAATGCTTTTATAATAGGAATAATTAAACCACGGAAAATAGCTCATGGCAAACTTTCCATAGAATTTGTTAATTCAAAGTGATTACACAAAACAAATATGAACTATATAATTACAAACCAGACGTTTCTACCGCCACTGCACTAATTGGCAATCAACCTTCCCATCAAACTGTCAAACAGTGTAGCTTTATTTCTTCGTTATACTGTGACGCTCTGAAACAAATTGAGGCATGCGGCACTGCTGCCCCGCGCTCAAGTTAGTGCAACAGGAATTTTACATCGCATGGGAATCGTGTTATCAGATAGTTAATGTCATGCCTCGGGGCGGAATATGCATTTCTCTCTCATTCCTTTACAAATGAAGGCCCCCCTCCCCTTTCATTTTAACACCGAGTGCCATTTAAAACACAACCCAACACCAACCACGTACTACGACACAAAAATGAAATCAGACGCAGATACACCGTCGTTTAATAGACTGTCCCGGCCTCTCCCGTGGAATTCGATTCAAGGTCATCCTTTATGCTAGGCCGCTGCTCAGGCCAGTTGCGCAGACGCTACGCAGGTGTAAACATGTTGCATCCACAAGCATTTTTACTTCGAATCGAAATTGTTTGTTGCTGCTATTAGTTATGTTCTTTTAGCAATGTGTATCCTGACAAGTAATGGCCTAATAAGGCGATACATCGATAATTTAGGGGCAAAGGAGATGTTCGACTGCGAGGAGTGTCCATCGAACGACAAACCAGCTGAGATTACGGCTTTATTAATTTCAAGCCGTAACTGTGGAATTCTGAGAATTTTTGACATCGGCCTGCCTGTAGGAACTCTTTTCGATGAAACGTTTCATCCTAAATGTACACAAAAGAAAGAAATCGAGGGCCCGTAGAGAGAAGTAGCCTGGGCCTACTGTTATACCTGTATTTGAACACACTGCGCTAAGTCCCAGCCTAGGCAGAAAATACGAATATGTATATTCCAGTTCACTGAAAGTAGCTTGTTTTACATTCTGTTTGTTACAATATATGATATACCAGCGAACGGTTGAATTACGTGGTAAATATCGCTAACTATATAGATTTCATGAAAGTATAAACATTTGAAATAAACACATTTTGTATTTCAAGCTCAGCCTGAAACAATGAAATTAGAGCGCCTTTGTTACAAAGGCTGATAAAAAAAAATTCCCCGAACTCTTTCGGTTTCAAAATTATCCTGTTGCTATTGTGATCTGTATTCTGGCTTGTACTATTAGATCCTATAAGAAATCTAGGTTAAAAAATTCACATTTTGGAACACCATTCTGTAGGATAATCCACAGAATGATTTCCACCTGCTTTTTAATAGTCACAAAGAAAGGCAGGTCGTGATTTTGGAAAAGTGTATGTTCCATTAACGAAAGTTCTAGTTTTATTTTTGGGGATGAAGTTTAAATTTTTCAGCATTTACACACTAACACCACAATACGTGGTATCAGCATACGAATGTCCAAGCACAATACTGAGACTTTCTTCTTTAGGTAAATGTATCACATAATTTATACAAACTTAGATGTTACAAGCATTTATAAACTTGAAAGGAAGAAGCCATCTGGAAAGAATGGTCACAGATGGAAAAAGTAAGATTATTATTAAACACCATACTCAAAGAGGGTATAAGTTGCAGATTGGATTCTACTGGCTCAGAATAGAGTCCAGCGCCGGACTGTACTGAGCACTGTATAAAAAAACTTCCGGGTTCTATAAACGGATGGGTAATTTAGTAAACAACGAAAGTCATTTCACATATTTCATCACGGACTACTGTAACAAAGGTAGATTTTACCTTTTTAATGGAGCGATACCTTACTAGTGTCGGTAAAACCCTGTAACGCTTAGCAATAAATCAAGCAGTTCTAACCGGGAGCCCGGAAGCGACATTTGCGTTCACCTTTGTGAGTAAACGCACTGTAGCTTCGGATGACAAGTGAATAATGAATGAATCAGGAAGAAAGCGCATAAAAATGACTGCGGCCGAACTGGTACTTATCTCGGTATATCAAGGAGAAACTGAGGAAAAGTATGAAAACTACTCAGTCAGATAAACCGGCCCACGGGTGGATATCTGACCCAGGGCGTTCGAAATTCGAAGCAGGGTGCTAGCCACTCGGCAGTCGAATGTTTCGCAGTTTCACCTACGTCACTGCATATTCGAGACAGGAAACTGAATGAGGATCCTCAGACACTGAGCCACAGAGAAGGGTAGCAGCCAGAGGTAGTTCACAGCTACATCCTGAAGTTCAGAATTTAATTACAGCTCAACCACAACCCGCAATGTCATTAACCACCAAGCATTGTACAGTCCCTGCGCACAAATAATTGGCTGAGGGCCCCGTCTACTCCACTTGATCGCTTCGACTTCAACACGCATTTAAAGTCTGGACCTCACATCTGACAATTTTTAATGCAAATTAATTCCTGGAAGCCGAAAGTCTTTAGTTGAGCGGCTAAAGGACGGTGATTCTATCCTCTATCACCACTCCTCCACTTCACGGGCTCTGTCGTACAGTGTCCAGACTTGACTGCAGTCTATATCAAAGAGAAGGCAGAACAGCACGCTGTTGTTTCCACCTTATGATTGGAACCGTGCTGTTTCTCTGCGTTCTCTTAAAGAAGTTATTAAAGGGAACGCAAGATGGAGAGGGAGGCTGCGTCAGTCCCTGTGTCCGAATATATCGTCTCCAAAAGTGCTATACACGTTTTGACTAAATTCAATATTTTGTTCAATAATAAAACAGCTGGGTAAATGTTTACTCCCAACGATCCAATATAACCCCTATTTTAGGTTACGTTACAAACGTACGTGATGTTCTACTATAAAATGTTTATTGTAATATATATTTTACTAAATATAGGGAACATGAGATATATTGTTCTATAATTTCAGTCTGAAATATTCTTGGTTGTGACACCGTGTTTTTTTATTGTAAATTCCCTGATCCGTGATTCAGTAATCAGAACATATCTACGTACTCAGCAAAATAAAGTACAGGAGATGGACTTGCATTTATGCTTCGAACGGGTTTCGAACTCTCAACCCTAGTGTCCGAGCAGTCGCCTGTTCTATCTGCACAAACAGCACAAAAGTACATGAGAGTCTACATGAATGAGACCCGCCGACTGTGAAGTGCGGTCAGTGATAACGCTAGGCCGCACACGGCTCGACGGACAGCAAGTCTCCTGCAGGAGTTCCGCTGGGAGGTGTTTAATCATTCACCCTCCAGCCCGGACCTCGCTCCCAGTGATTTCCATCTTTTCCTACACCTCAAGAAATTCCTGTCCGGTCAGCGTTTTGAGAATGACAGAGAGGCGGAGATGGGTGTCACACAGTGGGTCCAATCCCAGGCGGCAGACTTCTACGACACAGGTATTCAAAAGTTGGTCCCACGGTATGACAAATGTCTCAATTCCGGTGGCGAATATGTTGAAAAATAGCTGGACAGTTTCTGTATCTGTTGCAATAAATATTTCCATGAAATTGTGTTTTGTTTCTGTAAACGGCCCCAGGGAAACTTACTTTGAGGTTCGCCTCGTACTTTCGATTAAATCTGTAAAGAACATGACTAGGAGAAAGTAATTCAGCGATTCGATCACAACGTGATACATATTTATATGGCAGGAGAGCAGCTACTGCACTCATAGTGTTCTGTATAATTACATTAATTCGTGACGCCGCGAACTGTGACCCAAAACAATTTGTAATTTAATTAAACTCATTTGCGAAATTCATTTGCTGACGTGACAGTATGAGTTAGCAATCTTCACTAAGCCCAGAGACTCATTCGTTTTAAAGGCAATGGAAAGAATTTATGGAGATGAAACGTTTATTGCGAAGTGATGGAAATCATTAAGCAGGTCGTCGATATGAAACCATAAATAAACAGGAAAATTCTGAAACGAAAACAGCGTTATTGCTAATTCCTATTAGGTTATTCGTTTTTCATAAACAATTGCATATTACATCCAAAGTATAAATTTTTATATTTTTATTTACTTCTAGACGAAATGTGTCTTGTTGGATAAGTTTTCTCAGAGAAAGAAGCAATTTGTTACGATATTTTGAGTCCTGAAATAGGGATTAAAATTAATATCTGTATAAAATTGTAATACACTCGTGCGACGTTAAAATATAACATGTATTTTCTATTTTATTTAACCATTTATTTTACTATCTCTAACCTAACCTGTCTCTCCCGCTTCGGAAAATGCGTCCTGATACACAGTTCAACAACTTTTATTTTAACATTCTGGCCGAGGCGAACATTTTACAAAATATAAAAGTGACTGTGTACACGCATTATTATATCCATAAAAAATAGCTCATATTTGCAATACACGAACGTAAATGCCAAAGAGATATAAATTTCAAAGGTAGTTTAGAAAAAAAAAACATGTATATCTACACATCGCCACGGTGTAATTTAGAGCCCTGCTATTAATTTATCTGCACAGACCTGTGCTTCTTATTCATTCTCCATGTTTATGTGCGCCTGTTATTACGCTCTGCACAACTTCCACTCGAGTGACATCGTCCGTGTCTTCGAGCACTTTATACGCGTCTATTCCACTGTCTTTGCTACACTGTTATTCTATATCTCTCTGCGGTTCTTCTGATCTCGTTGCATTCATAATTTCTCCCTTTATGCAGCACAAAATTCACCATAGAAGAGCCGGTACACTTCCTGATAACATTTCATTTCCGGTTTTCAGTCTAGTGGCCTTTATATCACAATATATCTCTGCATTCATACCACGTTACATGTATTCAATACATTTTTACATATATTCCGGACTTAAGGGGTCAAATGATGCTAAGACTGAAAATGTATATATACAGACCTCCTACGTACGATCTTTAAGATTTGTATATTTTTACCCATAATGTTAATTCATTCCAGACAGACCTATACGCATTACAAAAGGGCATATCAATACCAAACATCCGATTTATAGTTCCCTGAATAGTAACTAACTCTATTGAACAGAATTTAAGACTAGCAGAACGACAGCAGATTAACTGTGGCGAAATTCGACAAATTACGTTATTTCGTATCAGTCTTTATTGCCCGAAAGCTTATCATGGGCTTGATAATTCACAACGTATCACTGAATATCACAGAAAAAAATATTTTGAATACAAGGCATTTTCAAAACCTGCGCACACAAGGTAATGATTTTTCCTACCTCTATACACATGCAACAGTCTACATGATTAGATTCTCCATTCAGATATATCATTCAGAGGTTAAAAGCCAAAGTCAGGATTATCCAAGTACAGCATAAAGTCAGTCTCTCATCTCCTCCCCACATGCAAAACCACAAATGTGCCTTTGTGTTGCGTAGGATGTTGAAATGAACGTGTGGTATTCTATCAACAGACAAGCAGATACAACCTACGAAAATGGGAGAGGCAAAATTATTTTATACTGTATGCTACATTTGAAGATGGCTGGCTGTCTTCCGAGTTATTGCGCCGTGTAGTCTGATAGAAGTTTACCGATTTTTCAAAGGTCCTTGCTGCCTCCATCATCAGAGCGATCGCCTCTGAAACGTCGGAAACTTCTACCAGAATACACGGGGCAACAACCCAGAAGACAGACTCACAGCCGTGAAAACCTTGAATCCTTCATAAGTTACATTTGTTTCACTGTAAAGACATTTCATGTTGTTAAATATCTAACGCTTACAACCTTAAACAAAGCTGTTAACATTAAACATTTATTAATTTATATTCTTTTAACTACCTGATCACTATATAAAATCGAATGTGTAAACTTTAGTATAAAAGCACTTTTACTAGAAGATCGAAAAAATGTGATGAAAACATCTGTACCAAGTACGGTTTAAGGAAGTGGGCAATTTAGAATATTGCGTAACGAGCAACTTTGAGGTTTATAAAACAGTGACATCCAGGACGTTGAGACTGTCTGGGCATATGGAACGATGGGGAGACAAGAAATGCATAAGGAATTTTGCTGGGAAATATCACCGGGGGAAAACCAACTTTGAAAACCGAGGAGAGTAAACGTGCACATGTCGGAGGGAACTCTTGGACTGGCATCAGAAGATCAGGCACTGTTGCTCCCAGTTCAATGAGAGGGCACTGCAGCGGATAACGCATTTAATTAACGTCGTCCATACATAATCTGTACTACAAGAAGGGCACATGTACAAGGGAATTAATTCGGGCTTCAGTCACTAAGGTAACTTGTGACTTTATCGCTTTTATAGATGTCTAAATGTCTTACTGAGGGGCTAAATGAGTCGTAACTAAATGTTGTGGTCCACTCATTGGCATTTTTTTTTTTTTGTATTCGGGAGCTCCTGGTCTCAAAACCGATAATCCTGCTTCTTCCTTCTGTTTAGATACACACATGTTAGAGCACTACATTAAAAAAGTCCACAACCGATTCCTTCAACATCCACCTCAATTCTTCATTCAAGTAAGGGAAGAAACGAGCTAAGAAGATAAAGACATTAAAAGAGAGCATAAAACCCAAGAAGTCCTCATTGTCAATATGTAAAAAACGTAACAATTAAATATTAAAAGTATTACACATTATGGCCGGCTTTGGCCTTTAGGATCTTACTGCTGTCATGAGTACGAAATTAATCGAAATCTCCCAAATGTTTGCTAAAACAGCTGAAACAAAACAAATTACACATCCCATGACATCCAATTTACCTTCCCGTTGGTATATTAAAAATGGTTTTCGCTTTATATACTAAAAGCCTTCCATCAGCAGTACGATAAAAATCCAAGGCAAACACTCCCAGTTTGACTTCTGTCTTTCCAGTATCGCTCCATGATGGTACCATGATAAATTGGTCGGTCAGAATATGAGATAACTAAATTACATTCCCCTCTCTGCTCTTCAGTGAAAAGTATGAAAATATAGAGTGAATATTACATGGTCCAGACAAGTCATTTGTTTCGATGGTAAAATTGTTAGCTTAAAACAAAGAGTCTCTTGCCTGTAGTTCAGTTATGAGGGTGTGTGTGATGTCAGTGCTCTTATCGCAAGCCTCTTCTGTCCGCACTGTTAAAGCAAACGGGTCCAGCAGGGAACAGACAAGATCTCTACACGAACGTCCTTATTCCAACGATTAAAGTTAGAGGGAACACAAAATGATGCCGCAATTTAAACGAAGATAAATCTGTGTGTGAGCTTTAAGGTGTAGGTCCAGTGCTCAGTTAGTTCCGGCCGCTGAAAAGCTGACAAGCTGCATAATTTTCTGATTAATGGCAACTAATGGTATCATGAACCAGAAGACGTACACGAGCATTTCAAGCCCACTGATACGAAACTTCAATGCTAGAGTTTTTATTAAACTTTCCCGCGTGGGATTGAATATATCGACATCTGTGGTCCTCGTGGCAGTGAATATGTAAATGTGAGTTTTCTAGATTAAAACGCCATATGGACTTGTTGAGGCGAAACGTACTGCTTCAATCCTCAGAGTTGAAGTAGGGGTGTTAGGAAGTGCTCGGTTTATAGTCCACGTGACGCTACAATCCAGAAGAACGACATCGACTTATTATTAGAGGAAATGTTGCACATAGACTAGAATTAGGCCTAAAGTAAATAAATAACTTGAGAACGGAAGAAGCAAGTATAAAGCGGAGCTATAATATTTACCAAACAGGCCCATGATTAGAATTATCAGATCAATAAGAATTATATGGGCAAGGCATGCAGCACGCATGACGCAGATGAGAAATGGGTTCATAATAGGTAAGGAAACCTGAAGGAAAGTCATCGCTTCGGCGACCTGTCAACAGGAGAGAGGATAATATTAAAATGTATCAATAAGGAACAGGGTGTGAGAGTGTGCACTGGATTAAAGTGGCTCAGGATAGTAAGAAATTGCGGGCCCCTAAGGCCATGAGATTATTTTCGAGTTTCTTAAAAGGAGAGAGAATTAACTGGGTGAACGACAGTTAGCTTGTCAGGGAGTACTTTGTTGCATGGAGTCCAGTTAACTTTTGCGAACTTACGTAATAACACCAAGAAATGTTGCATTTAAGAGCATGAGGCAAGTTAATCTGGTGAATATTAGAGAACTTTATGTAGTTTCTTGCTTTTAAATTAAAGCTGATGTCAATCCCCGTGTTGTGAAATAACCGCGTTCTTATTGACAGAGATTATTTCGACACCTAGAATAAGCCAGGAAAGGTGTCCGACATTCCGAAAACATCAAAGGATTCACCCAGGCAACTAAGTGGGTTTCTTGCTGTAATAGGCTTTTAACACAACTTTGTTTTAAAACTCAGGGTCCAACTGTTGTGTAATCGCCTTATCATGTTTTTGTTGTTGCGAAAACACTTTGAAACTTCAGACACAAGTCCGAGGAAACAGATTCAGTAACGTGGCTCAGAAGTATCGATTTTCTGGTTCCTATGCCTCTGAATGCCACATAATATCCTTAAACACATTTAATAATATATCACAGGCAACCATGAAAGGCTGTACATTGACAGTTTTTATCAGCTCGTTGCTAAATACTACAAAACAAATTTGCTACAGCTGAAACCGTGTTACAGACAAAACTGATACCACTTACACAGATGTTGCTTGCACAACTTCGACTTTCGAAAATAAGCCGAGCCGAAAGTTGAAAATTATCTAACGTTTCGGCAGGTAATGTAACTGCCATCTTCAGGGTGAATATGCGACGGTTGGGGGTTTCCGAAAGCCTAATATAGTGCAGTAAGTAGGTGGTGAGATAGATTTGATGGTGCCAATTTGAGGAGCGGTACAACGTTATCGAAACAGATTACATATTAACTCTGTTCCGATATTTTGCGGTTGAGAGTCTGAAGGACCAAGTCTAAAGAGAACTTTTTGTTGATCAATTGATTAGACATTTCTGTCAGACGTCAGGAGATGGGATCTTACTTTACCAGATGTTTTCTGCTGATTGGCAACTATTAAGCTCTGACACTAAATCGATTTCTACGTTCAGAAAATCTACGTCATACCGAGAAGTGGAGTGCTACTGACAGTCTGACAAAGGGTGACAAAGTCTGCAGTGTTTCTCGTCAGAATCCTTTTATGTTACCGATATCTGCCTGAAAGCTACTCGAAGTAAGACCAATACGCAGAGTTCTTCCATAATTCAAATCTGCAAGAAATTATTAAGATTCAGATGTAGACAGACATATCTCAAGTAAACTGATAACTTAAGGCGTCAATTTTTATTGTAAGGTTCTGTTCAGGACCACAAACTAAACGTGGCAAGAAATTATTTATAAGTAGCTCATGCAAAGACACTAACAATAACACAAGTTATATGAAGAGTAAATTAAGAACATGAATGATTTCATGTACTGTATCGACACTTGGCTGGAAGGACTGAGGAAAACATAAAAACAACTTCAGGCAAGATAACAGATCTCTATACCTAGTGTCTGAACCAGGGACCTCTCATGTACGAAGGAGAAGCGATAATCACTACGGTATGAATTTTAAATTGATTATACAATTTAGTGTTTCACTTTTGTTCATAACTTCCTCTGATGTAGCTTCTAACTGGGTTAAACGTGTCGAATATAACCCAAACTTTCACAACGTCGTCATGTTTGAAACCGTTCGGAAATAAGTATGTCACGTAGAATTTGTGGGCATTTTTATGGCTCATGACCGTTCAAAATTTCACGTGTCTGTGTCCAGAGATAATTCTGTAATTGCCACGTGAAAGTGTTGCTTCACAGGTGACGTCATTATGCGCTATCACGAAATAGGTATCCGCAGTTCATAATGAGAAGGGGGTTTAATTCCCGACAGGGGCAATAATTCCCTTCGACATCACGTTCGGAGCGGTCCTGCCTTCTAGCCCCGTGGTTACCGGAGGCTTTTCCTCTGCGGATAAAGCAACTTCTACTGCCGAGATCAGGGATGTACTGAACTTCACCTCCTCTTCTCTGTACGTCTCGACGGAGACGTATTTAATTACTGCGAAAACTTCTGTATTTTGTACCGAGATAAATTATTGGTCTCCATTTTCGTATTTTCAACCCCTTTATTCTTAAGAAGGCTTCCAACCCCTTTAAAAATCCCCTCTACCAGGGCGCATAATGTATGATCATCGCTGTTGAACCACGGGACGGTGCATCTTGGATCTCGGCCAGTCCTGTTCTCTCGCTTCGGGGTTTCTGCTGACCATGAGTAACCCAACAAAGGGGTCGCGGGTAGCCAGCGGTCTGGGAGCTATCTATTACCAGCACTAGACAATGGCCACCCACCCACCCCAGTACGCAATTAAATTATTTGGCAACTATTTAGCTGAAACTTCATTCCAGTTACTTCATGGGTATTTAGCAAAGATATAACGTTTCTAATTCTGCTTTATTTATTCCCAGTTTAGGTAATTTATGCATGTAGCAAAACCAGAAATTAAAAGCAATTTTTGTATCCCTCAAAGTGGTGTTGGAAAGAACTATAAAGATGGCTGATATAAAGAATATAAACCACTTCCTCTGAGTATCCACTTAATGTCTGTTAATTCTGAGTAGCGCCTACAGACTATTCGGCCGAAATCAGCTGTCGTGTTTCACTGAAGATTTATACCAACATCTAACAAGAAAATACAGGGAGTTGTAATCCGATATTTGTGTTCAAAAAGCGTGAAAACGTATGGAAGAATGACGATTCATTACGGCGACAAATTTATGCGCCACAGAAACCCGTGAAAACGGTTGCAAAAGGTCGAATGAGGGCAGACTAGTATTGTCGATTATGAGAATTCTTAGAGGGTATCGACTACCGCCTATGTTGAGGTTAAAGTTCAGATCGATTAGTGTAACCGAGACAACCTAAGAATCAACACTGATAAAACCGCATTTAAATAGGCCACACGTCGAGAAAATAAACGACGCAAGGCAAAACCGAAAACATTTTTCTTTTAATGGAAACAGACAGCTTGTGGGCGAAAAGCATTTTAACATCAGGGCTGTCATAAATAGAATAAGAAATGTCCAACTACTGTGTAATTATTTTATCAGAACTTATTTATAAAACAGCCTTATTTACCTTCATACATCCAGAGAACGTAAGTACATAACTAATTAAATAAACTTCCTGTGTTACTTGTAAAATGTGAAACCAGTGAGTGCACTGTAAATAGAACTCAGTCAATATGACAGCTGAATCAGGAGAGACGTCTACCGCAGGCTTTGGAACTAAAATCAAAACCCTCTGAATAAGACTCTGCTTCATTTCCCGCTATTCACCCACGCGAAACTTGCCAACCTTTCACAGTTAAAATCCCACCATAGATTATGTATAAATTTTCTTCCCTGCTCGTTAACCGTACTTTATCAAAGGGATTTCATGATATGTATGCCTACCGAGTTACACCACGTGTCAGCTTTATATTATTTCACTTCTCTTTGACGTCTGAATCACGTAAACTATAACAGAAATTAAAATCCATACACTAAATATACGTATTTCGATATTGGACAATGAATGTGTACCGGTGCTGACACATGGTGGGCAATATTAGAATCAGAGTGTCAAATAATATCGTAAACCACGGCCTTTTGTAACTTATGTTTAATAACAACTAACAAAACGCGTTTGTTCTTTAACCAGGATGTTCCTGGATTAATAAAACTGTTTATTTATTATGATAGTGTTTCGAATATATATTTTCCTTTACAAAAGTGTGATACAAAAATTATGCAAACACATATATCAATAATCCGAATCCCACTGAACCAGCTATTCCATTATATTTTGAGAAACAACTTGGGAGCTACAGGGTTGACCAGATGACAGTATAATATTAAAACAGGTTTTAAAGAAAAAGTATTTGACGATGTGAACTATATTCAACTGAACCGGAACGCAGTGCAGTGGCGGACTCTTGTGAACACTGCAACAAACATTCTGGTTCCACAAAATGTGCGGAATTGCTTGCCTGACTGAGGGAATATTACTTTTTTGAGAAAGTTTCCTGCCCCAAGGCATAACAAATTCTGTGGATGGATGGGCCTGTGGATTTCTTATCTCCTTATGTTGACGCGTTAAGATGTGACAAAAGTCAAACCGCCATAGGCCTAACATAAAATGTCTGAGGTAGTTATTAAACGTACACCCTTTCCTTTTAAAAGATATAAAACTAGCGA
>NW_019060500.1:1115573-1143932 GCF_000696155.1 Zootermopsis nevadensis | reverse complement strand
ATTGAAATGTGGTGTTTTTTTTTAATAAAGGGGACAATACTCCATTCAAATTAACACTCACCAGTTGTCTTTATGGCGCTGGTGAGAGCCAAAGACTTAGAATGAGAGAGAAAGTAAATGGTGTAATTTTACGTAGATTGGAAAAATGCATATTTGTTATATTTGTTGAGCCTTCAATCCTGCGTACAAGCAAACACCACGATAAAGTCTACGATATTTTTGTGCAAAGTTTTACGACTAAGTGCTACGCTACTCTTTGAAGTACAATTTAGACGAAACGTATTATTAATGAGAATGTTTGTCACCACAAAGCTAATGTTTTATAGTGCAATGGACGTTTCGGAGATGATTGCTGTACAGGTTCTAACTGACTCCACGGAAGAGGATATCTGCTTTAAAACTTTAACAAATTCTGACGTCTAGAGGATCAGATAAATTACTTTTTTTATATCTGCACTTAAGATGGATGTCTTGGCTACAGAAATTACATTTTTGTGTCACCCTATGTAAGACATTGATTTCAGATACTCTCTATTCTATGCGGGCTAACCAATGGAAATGGAAAGCCTGGATATCTTCACCAAAATCAGTTCAATTTAAGTGCATGTACAGTCAAGGGAATAAAAAATGTTACTGTTATAATTACCTGCGTGTTCTCAGATAGAATATATTAAAATATACCATTTGCAAAATCCTACGAGTTTTAATGTTAGTAATATAGGCCCATATATTACGTTTGTAAGTAAGATTTGAGGTTTTTCATGGCGGTGAGTAGATATATGACTATTGTGAATTGTAGTGCCATAAATCTGGTAGAAGTCTGTCGACGTTTCGGAGGTCCTTGCTGCCTCCATTATCCCCATCTTATTACATTTCTAGTTTCTTATTCATTTCGTTTATGGCCATGTTCAATAATATTATATTTAAAGAGACAATACAAAATATTAATTACAAAAAATACCAATACTTTCACTTTTAAGAACCGTTCTTGTAAAATTTGATGCAAATTTAAACGACAAAAATTGACATACTATTTGTTACCTCTAACTAACGGTAGCTAACATGTAGGTGGCTTTTGCAGTCTCAAATTAAACTTCCCGTAGAGGAACAAATATAAACACATGAAATAAGTGTTTTGGTAAAAATAAATCGTGAAAGAAGTTCCACTAAATCAGGTGGACTTTTTTTTGAACAGCTGAATGACTATCATTTTATCTCGCAAGATTCTTCTTAGTGTGGCTACAAGTCACGTTTGTAGCAAATAGAACACGCGCCCAATTTCTTTCCGTGATTCAACAGAAAAAAGGCGTTGAGTGTGACGTATCTTTCAGTGCATCAGCACCGAACACGTTTGTGAAGACTTCATGGAGCTGCGGTAGGAACGAAGCCGTTTGTAATGAAAGTTACTAGCAGACTGCCTTCCTTCCTGACTTATCTCACTACGATATATGAAGTCTTGGCGAGGGATGAGGAAGATCTTTTATAACATCGCAGCGTCGGGGCGCGATATTGCGCCGATAACTCTCAGTGACGACCACCGAGGGTTAGCGAGGGTTACAGGAGGGGATGTCCCCCTCCCCTTGCAGTCGAACTGAGTCAGGGCTAAAACAGCTTCTGCTGTGGTCGGATTGAGAGTGGATGCGGAATAATGCTTCTTGCAAAGGACAGGACTTCACAATAAACATGAAACATCAAGTAAGGTGTTATCAGAAGATGTCTACTGGGTTCTTGCACATTGTAGTTCGATAGACGTTTATCTCACGTTCCTACATTTTAGAAGTGCTTGCTGCCTCCATCATCAGGGTTAACGCCTGATGATGGGGACCGTAAGCATCTCAGAAACGTCGGCATACTTCAATCAGACTACACGGCGTAACAAACCAGAACACAACCGTCTTCATACTCGAACTTAATTCAAATAATGTAGTGAAGAATACAGAGAATTGGATGAATGTGTCAGACTTATCTAACAGGATGTGGGAGAAACCAGAATGGTCGGAATGCGAGTTACAATTTAACTAATGATAACACAGAAGTAGGAAGTTTGTTCAGTATGAAACAATCAAACGTACAATACTGAATGGTACGGTGGAAGGAGGAGGATGCTTTCTAGAGAGGCCTACGGCTTTGATGCTTGCAAATTGATTTGATCGTACAGCCCGGGAAAGCAATACAAAGAAACAGACGTGGGCTTCATCGTGGCGCTGGGCAGTTTTACGTCACAGACTTAAAAAAGCTGAAACACGTACCGACAAATTACTGATAAGTCTGCAACGTAAATTGCATAATGAATAAGAGCAACACATTTTTATTGGGCGAGCAGGAACAAAAAGTAACCTATTCTTTTTCTTATTTGTATAAAAATAAGTTTTCATGATTAAAACTACGCAAATTAAACAAACAAACGAATAGTAAGGTCAATTTTTATGAGCGTTCTCACACAGTGTCTGCAACATTACAGCAAGGAATCGACAAAAATATTAATCAATCAATCAAAATTATCCCCTTAAGACAAAGCAATTCTTTCAGTTTTGTGTATATTTCCTTAATTTGGAATTTGCATTCATTTATTACCATTTACTTAACTACACAATTTTTAGCTGCTATATCTTCTGCAGTTGGTGGTCCGTATTAGTACACCTTCTTTCCGTCTACGTTCTCTGCACCTCATGTACGGGCCACAAAGTGAAAGTTGCCCACCCTTAATGGCCAACGATCTTCTAACCCCCTGAGGTGCTCCAGTAATTTATATCAGCGCAAGCAGAACGAACTGGCATAGAAACAAACGTTGCGACCAGCAAGCACAACACGACCAATATTGCAACTAAAATCCCCTCGTTAACTTTCAAGCGTGTTTCACGTGTCGACTATACAGAGCAAATAATTAAATTGGGTTTCGAAGTGAGTAAATTAAAAAGAGAATTTGACCAATGATATGTAAAAAAAAAGAACGTTACAGAACATTTCAAACTACATTAATAGTATGAGAAAACAACAGGTTAAAGGTTAAAGATTAAAGTATACAGAACTGTAATTTCGCGTACATCGGTGCGAAATTTTCGCCCTTAGGAAAAGCGTAGATTCTCTGAATACACGAGATAAACTGTCACAAAAACAGCGTAATCTCAGGATCACGAACCGCAGAGAAAATCATTTCGAGATTAAAATTCACATTTTGTGCAATATGAGACAAGCTGATACTGCTTGTCGTGTTGCCATAGTTATTCAGAGTAAATTCAAGGACTGTCCACTATAATAGGCATCGCCACTTCTTAATCCTATTCAGTTCAGTACTCACAATCAACCTAGGATATTATTTGACTCTACATTAGCTAGAATTCTAATATAGCGTAATAAATAACTAGGAAGGAAATAACTATACGAGAAATTTGTTAGTACACTCTTAAAAGAAGACATGTTAAAAGAAAAACTAACAAAATTAAGTTACAAAAATATAAATTACAATAAAGCACAAATATGGAGAACAGAGTAAAGCAGAATTAGGTAAAATGGACGATAAAAAGAAAAAATTAGGAAATGTACATGTACAGAAGGAAATCGAAACATGTAAAAGCGAATCGGAAATACGGAACATAATTACACAAAGCTGCAGAGAAATAAATAAATAAAAGGGAACACGGAGAGAAGGCTGAGTGGAGAAAATAAAGTAGAAAACAGATTGCAGAGGACACGAGGGAACCGAAATAAACATGGAGCAATAAAAGAGAAGTTGAAACTACAGTTTCATCACGAAAGAGACAATTAGGAAGAGAGAAACGAAACAGAAGAGAAACCAAGCGACAGAGGAAACAAAAGGAACATCTGAGAAATAACTACAAAGGGGAGAAAGCATAGATGGTTGATAAGACATTGAAATGACAATGAAGATCTTGAGAAAGATATGAACCCTTGTGAGATGAAAAAGTAGCCCTCTCGTCACGGGTGATGGAGAAGTTGCCTATAGAGAGAGGCGACGACCAGTCTGGCAGAAGTGGAATTGTTTTACTGCCTGTTCCGCTATGTGAAGTGAATGCTCAGTTAATGGACCTATTACATATAACACAGACCTGGCATGACCCGATTTTTATCATTCTAGTGCGATTGTTTGAGTACTTCAATAAGTAGAACCAAAACAAATCATTGTTAATGGACCGCAGGACTGCCACAAAAATTGTTTCTGTGGGCTGATATAAACATTTCAGGTTCAGTAATAATGGTTGTAGTCGCCGAGTGCCCTTCATTCTGTGATGACCAAGCAATGAAGACTTAATGTGAAACTTTTTACGAATTTGTATTGTGAAATTCTGATACAGAATTAATGTTCTGTTGGTTTTGAAAACAGTATAAACGCGCAGGGAGATTTAGCAGTGCAAATGCTTCATTTGTGATTTTACATCACGTGAATTAAGGAAACGAAGAAGACTTTACAGAGTTTTTGATGACACATAATAACGAGTGGGGAATTAAAGTCAATTGTCCATAACACTAACAAGTTAGGTTGATTCTCTGAATGAATGCCTTTGTAACTCATTTCTGTCCTGTAGTTTCCTAATCTAAACGAAAATCCGCTTACAGACCTCGTTTCATGATAGATATTTACAGGCCAACACAACTAATGTAATATTTACAATTCACGCAGTGAAGTTGAAAGCCACTTGCATATACGTTATACCAAATTACTGTTTGTTTGTTTGTTCAAGATAGCTTCAAAGGCCTCAGGTGGTGTTTTCGTGAAATCCTCCCCCCCCCCCCACACACACACGTAGCAAGTGTGTAAGATAGAAAGGTTTACACACAAACCGCGCCCAGAATTCTAAGCACACTGTCGAACATATATATCGCTGTGACATAGAAACACATCGCCCCTGCAGTTTGAGTAGAATTTCGATTTGCTGGTGACATCTCGCTATCGTTGAGGCTGGGTCAACACGGCACAGAAGTGGAACGGCGGTGGACTGAAGAAGCTAGACAAAAGCCAACACGAATCTGCGAGATTTTAAAACGACTAACATGGATCTTACGAAAACAGGATACGAGGATGTTCATTGGACTAAAGTGGCTCAGGATGGGTACAAGGAGCTGACTCTTCTGAGCACGGGGAATGAACTTCTGGGTTTCACAAAAAAAGCGAGGTATGTATCTACAAACTGAGCAACTATCAGCTTCCTAAAAGAAGTCTGTCTTATAAAATTATTTCTCTAGTAACAGATCCCGAAGTTTCGATGTTAATATAGCCCCCTCATGTCTTTCATGGCTTTTAAAGCGGAGAATATAAAAGGTTCCTCTTCCAAAACTGAGACATATATCGTCTCCCCCATTCTCATTCTGGAAGCTCGGCCAATCCTACGCTGAAATGACGGAACGTTGAAAGGGTAAAAGAATATCGGATCTCAAGGAGCGTGCTTGATACGATAAGTTAAGATTGTGGTGATGGCTTTATATTCCTTATTACTAGTCAGCACAGGGTTTTATCGACAGCTCATTCATGCGCGCGCGCCAAGAAGTCCACTAGGAGTGGGGTGGCCTTGAAAGACTAATTCGTCCAGCGCCGCTACACTCTCTATTCCTAACGATGCACTGCACTCACTACTGGAGACCAACTAGAGACAATGTGTTTGGAATAGGAATTGGGGGGAGCCCACATAAGCTGTAAGATCTCCTCACCCCCCACTCCCACATCCCATCAGACTTCTCATGGGGCGCGGACAGTAGCAAAACTATGAAAACGTAGGCTATAAAATGCAGCGAAATGGCGGCACTGACTTCTAGCGTACAGAGGTTTCATTGGGTTATAAAGAATGCCTATGCAGATACGTGAGTCCATAAACTGTCGATCCAGCCTTTGGTAAGCGAACACCTCGTGACAAGTGTCTGTCCGCAGGCAGGGAGCTCAGTGTCTTATTGGCAAGGCGAGCCGGTACAAAGAGAAACCTGATTCCACTTCAAACCGAGTGTTAGGTGGCGTAATAAGCACCACGCTGCAATTCGACCCGAGTGCTTTGCGTTCAGGGCTTCGACACACAATTACAAAGGCTACATATTTTTATATGGCTAAATGACTGAACGTAAATCGTTTATATTTGTAAACGCCGTTCCATTAATTGAATCGTTTATCCTCAGTTATTTATATGTATTTTCTTTCATTTCCATTTCTTCATCTCCACACTTCTCGTTCTCTGTTCCTCTGCTACTTGTCTCCGTGTGCATAGTTTTCCATCAGAAGTAGAAAGTCGTTCATTTGGTCAACAGATCAGAGCCTTTTATGGAAGCCTGATACCATCAATGAATTTTATCCTGAGTCGACTAACCCAATCCACAAACTTATGCCCTATTTCTTCAAGACCAACTTAAATATTATCCTGCAAATTGTCTCTTCCTTACAGGTTTCCCAGTCAAAATACTGTGTGACAACTCGCTTAAACATCTTATTACCTTTACCGTTTTCGTCAATTTTCATCGTGATTTTATTTTTAACTTTCATGGAACTTCCACATTCCTCTTTGCTTTACAACTCTTGGTAAATCGTCTATTCTTATGTTTCATCTTTTGTATTTGTCCCTTGTTCCACTTATTATCATGTTCACGTTTTCCGATCCGGTCTTGAAACATGTTATCTCCATCATCAGCCCTGAAGATCGAGATAGTAAAGTCTGTACGACGTCACAAACCAGAAGATCAACATCGAATTCGTCCTATTAAACTCTCCCGAAATTATTACACGTGCATAATGAGAGTGGAATGAAGTTACATGAATACGACACAATGAACAGTGCTTGCAAATGTTCAACAGTTCTTACATGTGTTCAGCTGTGCTTGCATGTGTTCAACGGAGCTTGAAAATGTTCAACAGACGACAGTGTGGCTTTGTTCTTTGATTAACCCAGACCGTCTATATGCAATAAGGAATGCGAAGGCTCTCAGCTACACTCAGTTCCAAGTCAAGATGAAGAAACTCTGTACAACCGCTTATAAATTTTAGAACTACTAAGACACCGTACAGCAATTAACAGTGTACAGATCGATACATTTTCGCTTCTACGCCAGCATGCGAGGCAGGATATGACAGGCTTTGAATTACATGACCTATGGCTTCTCATCTCCGGATATTGCAATTAGGGAACAACTGCGTCTGCAGAAATTGCTTTCACAGGCCAGAAATAAATGGCGTCTCCATATTACACAGCAGACGTTCGCATAGCCTGTTTCAGTGTACAGTCTCCTGTCCAAGAAATAACGACTGAAGCACACTTTGGAGTAAATATTTAAATAAATATATTTTTAAAAGCAAATTAAAACAGTGGTAGACCTGCATGTATCGTGACTATAGCATATTGATAAAATGTTTAATTATATTAATTCAGCTGTAAAGTTGTTGCAGAGTGGAAACATGATCATGAATGATGAGCAGATAATGGTTTAGAATAAGGAGGTCATGACCTATCTTAAATACTATCCCAGAATTCGAATGGATAGACTTGAGACAAACCAAGAAATAAATTTCAATGTGGAGGGCAACTGAACCGAAATATCAAATGGACATCTCTCAAAAATACGTCTATAATACTGCCTTTACATCAAAATGCTAGGTTCTGATCTAAAATCTGAGGTTATATTACGCCCAGAACACGTCCTTTTAACATTTAGACACAAGGTACGCAATTCAAACGCAGAATTTTGCATGAATATTTTTAAAAAAACAGTTTTTAAACCACCCTATATTACTAACAACGTCCTGAGCGCGCAAAGTACTTTCAATTTGTTAAAAACAACCCCCCCCCCCCACACTCTACCGCGGCACATAATTTCTTGCATGGCAAAATTGCAATGATGTCACCCAAGCGGAAATCCAGTAGAAGCAATTATTCTGGTTCTGAAGTTGCAATTGCAGACACTTCAACCCATCTATCCAACGACGCTCGAATTCAAATTGTCATTTTATGAAACAAGGGGACAAGGCAACGTAATGGAACTGAAAATTACTTCTCACTTCTCATGTTTAAGATTCCGATGTTTTTCTCCTGTTCTCAAACTCTTTTACGAGAACAAAAGTTGCCTATCTGTAGCAGCACATGCAACATAGTACAGGTAGCCCTCGATTTGCGCCGCTTCAATTTACGCCGATTCAGAATAACGCCGATTTTGAAACTAGAAAGTCGAAAAGTGGAAAAAATATATTTTAGTATTATTTATAACGTTTTACAAAGTTTCTCGTACTGCTTCTTATACTAAATCGTAATTATTACATCGCTGATTTTGAATAAAAATTATAAATACAGTCATCTCTGTAATAACGTGTGTTTCGTTGACGCGAATTTGCTCCAATGAGATCAACGAATCGGTAAAAGCTGTTTGTGAAATGCAAACTTTTGTATATGCGAGTTTGCTCTTATGAAATTTCATTTCTGGCGCTTTAAAAAATTTCAAAGGACTAATTTCATTTCTGCAGAGGTACCGGGGTTATTTTTACTACGCGATTTTCTATACGGCGGCGTCTTACATGAAAGCAACTATCGCATAACAGCAGAGATGACTGTACACATCAATCACGTGAAAGAATCGCAGTCAATCGCGGGGGCCAACGAATTGCCGATTGTAAGTGTATAAAATATTTTTTTTAAATTCCCTTTACTTTATTTCAGAGCTTTAAATGTAATGCCATTAGATTACTCGTCAATGTTTGGGTGCTGGGACATCCCACTGATTTACATTATAAAAGATTTTCAATTTACACCGATTCCATTTACGCCGGTTCGTCCAGGAACGCATCCCCGGCGTAAATCGAGGGCTACCTGTATTCTGCCATCTAGCGTTATTACTGAACATATAATCTTCTGGTTTATTTAACGACAATGCAAGTAGCTGACACTATACAAATTTCTAATTCATTATTGATTAATGAATGGTGAATTAGAATGGGTACAGTATGAAGAGGTACTGGTTTAATTCAAAATATTATCCTTGCATTTGTTTGGAGGAACTAAGAAAAAACACGACGAAAAATAAATTTAAGGTTTCTCAATCATAATAAAAACAAAATGTACAAGGTCATCATATAATCATAAAAATTGATGCCACATTTACTAGTTTCATCTGTTTTAAACTTATATATTTAAAAAAATGCAAGGCTTGTATCAGTAGTGTAAGGAGCGCACAGACAGATTTAAAACAAACTTCTCTGCTATGAAGGATTATATTATCGACATAAAATGAGAGTAATCTAGTACCAAGGGCTTTATGTGAAATTCGTCGTACGGTGTAGAAATGAATATTACAGCATTCAGAGCGCCACGCAGAGTTGCTCTGGAAACGTTCTGTTATTACTACTGCCTACCTAAATAGAAGTTTTTCTCCTTTCTTAAAAGAATTTTTCATTTCTTTATTCAATAAAACAACTCTATTGGTATACGATCTTTAGAAAAAGTTTGAATATATACATGCATTCACACACTAAATCATTGACTAAACCTACGATATGTTCTTTTCGGCATAAACGTTTAGGTAAGATATTAGACATTAATATTTTTAATTGTTGTGAAGATCAATTACTGAACGTTACAAAATATTCAAGACGCAAATTTAAAACGGAGCACGCGCCGGTAAGGTTTCTGATTTTCAGAGCGCCGAGTCTGAAGATGGCTGTCTTCTGGGCCTAGAGTCTCACAGACGTTTATCGGAGCTTCAGAGGTTCTTGCTGCCTCCATCATCAGCTTGTAAATACGGGGTTAATATTAAAATGGGTCAAGAAGGCAGGGTGGGAGGGTGTTGAAGGGACTTATCTGGATCAGAACAGAGTCCAGTGAAAGGCTCTTGTGAACACGGTAATGAACTATCCAAAAAAGATTGGCAATTTCTTTTACTAGCCCAGTGGTTAACAGACTGTCAAGAAAGACTATTCCCCATGGACTTAGTTATAACAGCAAGATCCAAAGGAGTGGAAATTCGACAAAGTCTCTTGTTTGCATCTCATGGATGTGAACGGATTAACTTGTACAACCCTGCGGGGGTGGGGGTTCAAGGAAGAGAATCAAGGAGATGACAGAGATAAGAGAAGGGCCTGTCCCTGAGGGCCACAATCCACCTTCATCGCCGTCCCCCCATACATTTTCTGGATCTCGAACCGCAGCCGTGTGCTAATGTTTATCGGCTTCTCATTCCCTCCTATTAAACGTTATCCAAGTGGCAAAATAGAAACAAATAATCTAGCCCAATAACTCGAGCGTGATATATAAACACCCACGAGACAAACTAGTTGCAGCCACAAATACCCTCAAAATTTGCTTTCCGCAACACGGACTGTTACTAAAACAATAAGCTGCTAAGATAGACCAAGTCTCAAGGTACTGACAAAAAAGGAAGACTTTCATAAAATAAGCAGTTTCTTTCTGTTACTCGTTTTGAGTGAGAAATAAATAGTTTCACATTTTTTCCCAAGTTCGTCTGATTACTTTAAATAAAATGCTGCACAAGTATTTTTAAATAGAATTCACTTTCCCACATTTAATTTATCGATTTAACAATCGAAAAGTAAGCTACTTAGAAGCAATATTTCTGTAAGCTGAAGTGCGCTATTTGATCGGTCTTTATTCCTGTTTTAATTCCAGCTAGTCCATTTGCATGAACACATGAATACGTCATACCTTAAAACAGAGAAACTTATGGGCACCCCCGGAAAAGTGGGGATGGGTGTTGGGTGCTGCGAAGGCACTACATGAGCGTAGATGTAGGAGTTGTAATTTCGCTAATGGCTGCACAGACAGACGGACATACGGACATGACAATGCCGTACTGTCAACATAAAAATTACGGGCACAGTGATCAGTCAACATCGACCGCAAACATGGGGCTGAAGGTAATCCTACAGATGAAACTGTGTCAGTAAAAGAGACCTTGAGTAATTGAAATGAAATTAACAAGAGGCCTGCTGAGGACTCTTAAGCATTGCAGTGCTGGCTGCTACTGGCTGAGGGCAGCGGTCGAGCAGTTAACATTCCTGGTTATTAATCGGGACGTTCAGTGTTCAATCTCGGCCCAGAAATCGCTTGTCTCGACTTCCGTTGTATCTTAAGTCCCTCCAGGTATATTTAGGCATATAACCTCAAAACAGGCCACGAGCTCTTCCTTCTGTATCCTTTCGAATCAATTAGTCATTAATCATCCCGTCATTCAACGTTGGTCTGAGCTACAGGCAGCGTCTTTATATAAACAAAAAATAAAATACGTGATCGTATGGACTTGATATATCCAGCTCAGAATATGTTCGAATGTCAGGTTCTTGTGAACACTGCAATAAATTATCTGGTTTCATGAAAGCCTGCGTTATTTCTTTACTAAATTTAGAAGGTCTTTGATTGAAGGTGAAATATATTTATTAATTGGTCAGCGCATTAAGTAACTTAAGTAACATATTTTTCCTTGTTGCGTAGAATGTAGTCATGGTTATTTGCGTTCAGATTGTTATGGGATGCACGATTCTTCACGCTTATGTAAGGCATTTGAAGATCTTCAGTACCAGACCCCAATATAGAGAAGGAAAGATGGCGTGATTGCAGCTGAAGCAAACGCAGATCTAGATTACGACAAAGTAGCAGAAACAGACCACAAAAGGGGCTAATGATGTACAAAAGAAGAGCATAAGACAGGGAAATGGGAAAAGGATAGCCATGGCCAAGGCAGCTTTCGTCACGAAGAGGATACTTCTCACTAGCAAGTTGGGCTTGGAGATGAAGTAGAAACTAGTGAAGTGTTACGTATGGAGCAGAGACTTGGACACTCAGGAAGAAGGAACAGAAATACCTGGAGAGTTTTGAAATGTGGTGTTGGAGAAGAATAGAGAAGACCAGGTGGACGGATCGAGTGACCAACGAAGAAGTATTGAGGAGAGTCAAAGAGCAAAGAATCATTCTGCAGGCGATTACACGAAGGAAAGCTAACTGGCTGGGACATATTATGAGAAGAAATGGATTACTGAGTGATATCACCGAAGGCCAGGTTGAAGGAAAGAGAGGACTAGGAAGAAGATTGATACAGCTAACCGACGACCTTAAACAAGGAAAGAAGATGACGTTCCAGGAATTAAAACGAGAAGCCGAGAATAGGGAACACTGAATAATAACTGAATAATAATAAAACAGGGAAGCCGTCGGCGAAGGACAGATTCTCATATGACTAAATTGTGCAGGCAGAAGACACTGATGACTGAGCACATAATCATGTCCACCGGTTTTAATGTTTGAGGTCATCATCAAGACATTTATTGTCGAATTATTTCTGACTCACTTAACGACGTTTTTCGACTACCTAAGTTATGTATCGTCACATGGTGGGTTGATTCATAACTTCCCAATTTATGAGGCACATCGAAAGTAGCAGCTGTCGTTAATTTTAAGGTACGATCACGACATTTTACTTAATGACTGAGAAAAACCATAAAACCTTAACTAGGTCATGGATCAACAGCGAGCTCTTGCGAACACAGTAATAAATCTTCCGGTGGCATAAAAGAGGGGAATTTCCTCAAGAGCTGTGTGACTACCTACACAGAAACCTTGTTCTCAGATTTTCGCGGCTCGAGTTCAGCTCCTTCCATGCAGAGATTTTCATCAGAAAACTTCTGACATACATGTTCAAGGCAACACAAATTTAGACCTCGAAATCCTAAATATCAAGATATGACAAGACAGGATTCATTTCACTGATAACATCGCATGCCAAAGACACCATTTTACTCGAAGGCATTACCAGCCTCAGAGTGACATAACTCGTAAGGTATTAATTCATAACTCATATTTTTGGGGTTAAGCTGCGTTGAACTTTGAAGGTTTTCGGATTGCACGCTGTTCCTCTGTTTACCCAAATACCTCGGCAATATCGTACCTAACCCTTGCAAGATGGCTGTAATCACCTCCCACCGCAGACGTTTGCCCTGAAGATTAAAGCTTCAATGTCGATAGATAAAGCATGGAACAGAAACATGGACGCACATGGCTTCAACCTTACTCGCCCACTTCTTAAACTTTGTAAACGATATATAAGAACTTTCGTATTTGAGAATACAAGAATGACATTTTTAAACTTTTGTGTCTGCACAGCCTCCGAATGCGAAACCACGACAACGGATAATTCATCATCGATAAGCCACAGCGCTGACCCGTCCGCAGTTCCAACAAACCTGGACACGTCTTCATCTCTAAAAAAAAAATAGCTAACTTTATTTTTGTATTCTCTCCTCTTTCCCAGCCATCTCTCAGCATTACCCAATTTCTTTTGATCAAAAGCTGGAACAACAGCTCTATTTATCAACACATCTACCATCCGTAGCACGCGCAATCAATCTTCAACATTTCTTCCCTATCTACACTTATCAGATTCTCGTCTCCCTCTAAAACCCACCGTACACTTTCCTACTTTCTTCGTGATACCGCTTTTCCACGGAATACTTCCTCCATCTCATCTTGCAGAATTTATACTTATTCCAGTCACACGCCCACCCCACCTCCAACTCCGCCATCACCTCTCGAGAATCACCTTCCACCCTCCAAGCTCTGTGAACAAACCCCTCCATCTTGCATCCCCCCCCAATGCGCATCCTCGTATATGTAATGAAGTAGAAAAACAGCGTGGAAACACAAGAAGTACCCCAATTTTTGGTCTCAAAATACGTTTCTTTTGCTAAACGCCACCTACTACAATATTCTTTTACAGTATCAAATTTTTAATTTAATTTAATAACTTATAATTTTACCCTAGTATGAAAAACCCAGTCCACTGACATCGAGTATACTCGGATTTCAGGTTCTTTCAGGGACCAGCACATACAGGCCTACACCACAATCTCTGTACGATGAGGAGGAGGATTAAATTAAACTTTAAACACATAACAGATGGATTTCCTACATTAATCCACATTAATTTTGGACTAGAGAAATTATAAGAACGTGTTAACTCGCTCAATGCAATATTGCAAGAGAACTGTATTTCTGACTTGGTACTTATTTCATAGAGACAATAACTATAATTGTATTTTTAACGAAAATGAGAAGTTCCACAATTTATAGGTCTAATCTTTACTAAATTCTATTAGGGTAATAATATAAATATTATGATACTGAAGGGATATTTAGCATACTAGGCGAAACAGTAAATACCTACAGAAGTTGAATCGAAAAATTTGAAAAAAGGAAACCTACAATACGTAATGGTGGATGAAAGGATAATATTAAAAAAGCCTTGAGAACACTGTGGAGTAAGGTGCAGTAGAATCTTGTGGATCAGGGTAGGATTCGGTATCGTGCTTTGTAAACTAGACAATTAATCTTGTACTTCCAGAAGGCATTAAATTTCTTCAACAGATTAGCAACCATCGAGTTCTTAAGAACTCGATTCCCCAATAGCCAGTCATATAGGGTTTCCATTAATATGCCCTTTTCCATGGTAACACAATCTTTCGTTATGCTTCCTCACGTCGCAACGTCAGAATGCACTCGATGTTTCTAAGCGACCAAGAGCATGCAGGCGTACCAACACTACTGTGAGTATTTAGTTTTAATCTCCCCTTTCTTAGACAGGATTATGGTCCAAGTTTGTCTGTAGTTTTAATATAAACTTGTTAAGTCGCAGAAAGTTCATTTCTCTTCAGAATATTTATATTTTCTACGCCGGTAACTTGTTAACTAACTAAATTCATTCCACTAATGAGAATATGAACGGTTTCATTTAGCCCCCTATAATTCTAGGTTTCGTTTGCATATATTAACAAGCCCCTTTAGCTGCCAACATTACTTTTAGGGTAAAATAAATTAATGAAATGTGAATGATTCTAGCTATGGCGCAACATACTCAGAAAGAATGTTTTTTGACGTAAATACGTCTATATTTTCGGGTCAGTGTCATTCGGCAAAACGTAAAACGAAAACTTGTAACGAAAAAGTGTAACTGCATTGTTATGTTACCTTGGAAACGTCAATTGTTTACTCGGCATTATTGTTACCAAGGAAACGTCATCTGTTTACTTAGCATTGTTGTTACCTATAAAACATTTCATTACATTACCTTACATTACCTTACATTACATTACATTACCTTACCTTACCTTACATTACTTTACATTACATTCAGCTACCACAGACCCATCTTAAGCGTAACTAATTCAAATTAAATAAGCAAAGTCTTAATCAAACTTTACTCAATTGTAAAGCGGATATAAAGGAAATATTTAGAATAAAGCCAATATATAAACTTCCTTTCCGTATAGACGTATTTACGTCAAATTCTCCGGAACCGTGGTTCCACTATCACTTTTTCCTATTATTTTACTAAGTCCATCGTCTAAATTACAAATAAAAATAAAAATACGTTTCAGAATGTGCACATTCTTTTATTGGCTCGCTCAACTAGGGCACCCAGCAGCTGGGGTTTCTACCATTTGTTTTTTTACGTGAAGAGGGAAGAATATCCAGCTTCCGAAACATCTTAATTTTTATTTCTAATGTAGACGACGGACGTTAAAAAAGAATAATTTTCACTAATTAAACTAACATTATCTTTATTTTCCTTGGTATTTCTGACTTTCATACGCATTTTCAGATTATTTTACAACGCGATGGTCTTAATGCAGCCAGTAAGTAACGTGCTCTTGTTTCCTATAAACCCATTGCGTTCTTAAGTACCACTTCACAAAATATATAGAATGGGATCTGTTTCACGCACGATATAAATGTTATTAAATATCCTCAATTGTCAATCACATTAAAGTGCAACGGTGGGACTTTCATATAACATCGAAGCGAGGACTTTTGAGAGAAAGCAGCGCTGAAACGTTTTCCGCAGCCACTAAACTTTCTCTGTTGTTCATTACCTAATTCCACTTCGTTCACTTACATCAATCCTCCCTTTATTGAACACCTCCCACCCCCACCCCCCGAAAAAATATCAAAACTTCAACAGGTTCCGCGTTGGAAATATTCCCCACGCAATTAAAAGCAATAATAGTTGAACCTGAAACGCGCAGCAGGATAATAGGATTTCCAATGTGTGTTTCTGCCTCCCCCCGCTTCATCACCATCTCGTCATCCATTATGATTTACAATTCAATCGAGCAGTGCTAGAAAATTTATCCGATTTCATGTCAAAGAACGGAAACTGGGAAGAAAAATTACACAGCTGCCGTTCTCATCCTTTGCTCCACTATTTACGACCTTGAAATTGTGGCTGTCTAAAGTGCACAGTCTTATTTTACGTCGCTTTCATGTTTTAAGGAAAAGAATCAATTTTACTCAACATTTTCCTCAACTATAAACAAAAATGCCGATTAACAATTAATAATAAAAATTAACCCCTAGACCAGTGGTTTTCAACCTTTTTTGTTCGCGTACCCCCAGATATAATTTCTCTTTAACTTTGTACCCCCAAAGTTGTTGGTGTATAATTCAAGTTATACATAGTATATAATCTACAACTAAAATAAATTATATTACTGATTATTAAGTATTTATCATATAATAATATATATTTTTATAAATTTCATGTACCCCCTAAGATGTCTTCGCGTACCCCCGGGGGTACGCGTACCCCAGGTTAATTACCACTGCCCTAGACGACGCTTCTGAGACGCATTTACCAATCAGAGCAACCAATTCAGAAAGTCGCTGAACAGTTTAAACAATAATGACTAGTTTAAGCATCACATCAAGAAATGTCTGTAATAGAAAACAAAATATATAATTCCCGTTTCAGACAGGAATCAGCCACACAAGTAAAGTTGAACGCAACTGTCACTTCTCGGCTCCCAGGTGGAACTGCATGACTCACCACCAAGAGCTACAAGGTTTTTCCAGTACGAGTCGAATATCGCTACATATAAACATTAAAATAAACTTACCAATACTACAGTAGTTCCTGCCAGAAGCCGA
Organism: Zootermopsis nevadensis; assembly: GCF_000696155.1. The sequence goes on along the minus strand of NW_019060500.1, from coordinate 1,127,025 downwards.
AAAGTGACAGTTACGTTGAACTCTATCAGTGTTTTACTCAGTTATATTTTACATAACGATGCTGTCTGTAGCTCAGATTAAACAGCAACGAATTATAAGGTGACAAGCGAATGAAAAACTATAAAAATATAAGAAACGGCCGTGGACTACTTTAATGTGTTGTTCTGGTTTTCATATAAAAGCCTGGGATTAAGCACGAACACCCTCAGCCAGAATATCCTGTCTCCGGAACAAGATTTGAACCAGGTACCTCCCGAAAATAACGCACTAATAATAACCATTCGACCATTAGGTTCGGTAAGGCACCAGATAGCAGGCCTGCAAATGACATACACATATAAGAAAGCAAATTGTTCAAACTGCAAACCAGAAATCCGTACACAAACAACATTACTACAGAGCAGAAAGCGGTTCCATTTATTTTTTTTAATTTACTTTTTTTTTAACCCCACGCAATTTCCGCTTATTTCAGGGCCGACAAAATAATTTTATGTAGAACCATCCTAAAGCAATACGCAACCTTTCAAAATTGAGCTCTACAATTAAATTTGTATGTGGTAAAGCCGGGAGACTGTTATATCTCGAAATGAGTTACAGAAATGCATGCTGGGAAATGGAACCCCACGCACTGTGAACGGGTCATAAACGTATTTGTATGTGGTTTAGATTCAACTGTGACAGGAAACAGTAGATCCTCCTGATTTCGATGAACTACTGCCAGCAAAACAAAGAACTGCCTCAAGGCTACAGGAACTACAGTTACAGTAACACAAAACCAGACTAAAATACCTCAGCGTCACATATATAATCTTTTTTACTGAATTACATTTTCCCAGACTGATGCCACGCATGGAACACAATGAGCAAAGGGTTGAGTTGCGTTAATCAAAGTCTCTACCCCAAACCCTCAAACGCCCATCACGGTATAAAAACTCGTTTATTTTCCGTTTGGTACAAGAACAACGTATCCAAGGGGGAATACGAGTACGTCACTACGTTTCGACATCGATGTGAGGTGTGGATCGATTACAGTTTAGCGCTCAACGGGCACTTAGTCGATCAATAAAGATCTAACAGCGAGGTTTACATCATAAGCTGAGGAGACAAGAATGAGGCGGGCGAAGATATTTTATCACTATATAAACTTCGCATTTTATATGTGAAAGTTCTTATTCTTTTTTACTGGATCGTTTCAGCTGAACATCATCTTGGCGAAGAGCCCATCACAAAGTCAGGGTACGAAAGTTTTGTTAATACGGATCCAAAGTGTTCACTTTACAACTCACTTTGCACAGGGAGACACTAAAATGCCAACATTTCGCAGTACAGGTGTCTGGCTGTGTCCCTCCGAGCGAACGTTTATAGTTCATAGGTGATCAGACATGCTGAAGAATTACCGAAAGAAATTTTTGAAACGAATGGACTGCTTTCCTCTTAAAAACTTGTTTACCACGTTAGTATGTCTAACGGTAACTAGGTTATAATTATTCAAATAAATCGTTCAACTTAAGTTCACGAATTTCATAAATGCACTAAATTAAAAAAAATTTGGTGAATAATTTTCGTATCAACTGTTTTATAATACTTATACACGAATCAAAATTATTATTATTATTTTTATTGTTATTACTATTATTATTATTATTATGGAATAGGATAGATTCTTGTCAAATTATGAACGTCAGCTGTGAGTAATTTAAAAATATAATAAACCACGTGGGTTCTGTAAAATAATTATTTAAACGATAGTTCATTGCGAAATGTTCATCGACAGCTGAGACTATCTTAAAAGTAAACCCTCTGCGATACATTTCAATAATTTAAATAATATAAGCTTTTTTAAATAACGGTACGCCTAACATCTGAAGTTCGCTGTGATCTCATATAGACACCCATTTGACTCTGTAAAGGGCGAAAATTATTAAAGGCATAAACAAACTTGATAATCTCCAATGCAACACATAACTTTGATGGAAATACCAGTTGTCTATGAAAATTATAATTGATAAATGAGCTCTTGACTGAAATGTAAAAGGAGGTGTAACAAGTACTCAGCACTTCCCTGTAAAAGCTCAGGACTGCTCTCAATGTAAAAATATAATGAAATTATAAAGACAAAATAAAACATTTCAAAATGAGGATATCTGCTACCGTGTAACCACGTGATACACATATATACAGACATGCAAGTGTTAAATCAGTGACATATGAACTATTAGCAGAAAAAATTAATTGCAATCAGCTACAACAACAACAAACATCACAACAACACTCCAGTGATGTCATCCGTTAACAGACACACTTGAAACGTAAACAATTACGCGATTCTCACGTATGATGAAGCAATGGCATCTGGCGTTCATTAGGCGTAGGAGCCATGTGCCGATTTAGCATTCTAACCTCTTACGTGGTTTATAAAGCTCATAATTATACCATAATTACGCAGGAAGAACGTCCTAAAGTACAGTAATAATAAATGGTTTATTAGGTAAATCAGTCTCAAACGAGTGTGCTACCTAACACGTTAGGAAGCTACACAAAGTAGATATATAACTTACAGACCAATTACTGAAAATATAACAGTCGCTCAGCTAGTAAACAAATTCCCCGCCTTTTATATAACACAATGTTCATTGCCGTATTCACAACAGCCCACCACCAGACCCTGTTCTCAGCCACATGAATTCAGTCCATTTCTTAAAGATCTTTTCATACATTAACATCCCATCAACACTTAGATCTTCCCAGTGGTCTCTCCCTTTAAAGTTTCCCAATCATTATTTTGTGTTCATTTATAATGTTTCATGCGCGCTAGATGCTAGCTCATTTCATCCTCGATGATGTTTTATCCTAACCAAATGTAGTAAATAGCACAAATCATGAAGTTCCTCATCGTATATTTATCTCTATTCTGTTACTTATCTCTTAGATCGAAATATTCTCTACATAAAAGCGGTATTACAGTTTTCTGTGACACCGCGCCGTGTAGTCTCATAGAAGTTTACCGACGTTTCAGAGGTGTTCACAGCTTCTATCATCAGAGCGATAATAATTTTCAACTCCCTGATGACGGGGGCTGAAAATACCTCTGTATCATCGGTCAACTGCTACGTCACTACATGGCGCAGTATCCCTCAATATTTTAATATTAAACTGAATATAATCGTCATATTAAAAAGTACAGCTTTGTTACGCGGCGAACAATCGGTTTGTCACCAGCAAAGTACAATCCTTTCGTATCACCACCTTGTTACAAATTAGCCACGTCCAGTGTGATACGAGTGAACTCGGAATTCTGGCCCCGTGTGCACACGCCAACCCTGCCACTTATGTAACTTTTCCTACGCCACCCCTAATACCTTTTTAGAATGTCTTTTATCTCTTCCTGCTTCTTCCTCTCTGGATATATGATTTTTCTCTCACCCTTCTTCACATTCTCGTCCGAAATCCACTGTCCTCCTTTTCTTTACTTAAGCCTTCACAATGTTTGCGATGTGTTAACATTGCAGTTCGTGCGTTTGTAACATTTCCCCCCTATAAAAAGATAGGAAACGCTGAACAAACTTCATAGATCGTGCTGTGTAAAATTCTCTTCAAACTCCCCACAACAAACGTAGTGTATTTATGTCGTGCTCAAAATTAAACATTTGTTTTCCTGTTTTGTGGCTGACGTATTTGCTTAACAACAAAGGCCGGATGTTATTCACAACAATTAACTCTGTTGTTTCAAATGTTACATCTTTCTGTTATGAGGCGTATTACCCCAGAAAGCGAAACATGGAAACGTGAAGTGTTCTGCCCAAAGACAGAGCTCGACCCCTGTACGACAGACAACGGGTGTTGCACATTTTCCGAAAACCAGGCAGTGTTCTGCCTTTGCACTGCCTCCCGGATTACCGACTTAATTTTGCTGAGGTTTTTTCAATTAACGATTAAAACACGACGTGTATCAACTGATCGCACTTCCTTCACCTCGAAAGACGCTGGTAAAAGGCGCTCTAGAATCAAGCAGTCTAGATATACTTAAAGTAGATTACAATATAGAACACAGTACTTGAATAAAGCCATGAAAGATTTACAGGCACAACGCTGTGAAGTCTATACTAAATTAACAGACATTATGGCAAACTGAATTACCTATTCTCCCCTGAAAAGCATTTGTCTTTAATTTGCTTTGCAGCTGTTAAATCCAGCGTGTTTTCAGCCAACCTTCGTATTAGTCTAACAGAGTTAACTGATTTATAACAATTTTCATTCAGAATATATAATTAACCTACTCCAACGAGCAGGCAGATTCAACTAGCAGTGTTAAGTCTGGTTATAAGTCCAGGGGTTTGCCGAAGAAAGGCTTTTAAATTATTCAAAGAATTTCGAAACTCATTTTTTCAAACGCATATTTCTGCCGATCTGTAGGAATCTGAATGACTATAATCTCGTCTGTTTGAGGACATCTATAGGTCAACGTCACCTCAAGATCACAAGAATATAAGTCCAAGGTTTCGAGGATTATAGGACTTTAAATGTTCGAAGATCAATACAAGAACAATTTTTCTCAGACATACATCTACCTATCTTTATTAAATTGAGTGACCATAATCATGTTATTTTGAAGCCACTTATAAACTTCATAAGTCAGGGCAATTTCATTCCAAAAGATGGGGCTATTTGAGAAGAATAAGTTCACTTAATTTAGGTTGGGTTGGGTTAAGTTAGGTTAGGTTAGGTTAGGTTACGTTAGGTTAAGATAGGTTAGGTTTGAGTAGGATGTGTTAGTTTATGTTTTGGACCCTTGCGTTGCGTATTGTGGTTAGGTTTGTATCATTTTAGCTTTTGTTATTACGGGATAGGTATGTCAGGTATCTGTCAATGCCATTAAAGTTCAAGGTCATTAGAAAACGAATTTTTCCCTCACTTAATTCTGAGGAAACATTGCTTCGCAATTTGTAATCTTTATTAATCATTATTAGGATTATTACATCGAGGAAAACGACATGGGACGGACACGTAGAACGAATGGTTGATATCAGAATTGTTTTAAATTTTATCGAAAAACATAAAGAAAGAGACCACCACTTGGAAGATAATATTAAAATAAATCATAATTAAATAAAATGGAAGTGTTTAAATTGCATTAATCTGGCTGTAGATAAAGACCTGTGACCGGCTTCTTTTAGTGCGAAAATGAACCTTAGTGTCCCACGGAGGGTGACGAATTTCTTTACCAGCCTGTAAAGAAGGATTTTCTACATGCAGTTAGTTCTGTATTAAGTGGATTACTCACGCTGAGAGGTGTTGGGGCGGCGCACAGTGGGACATACCCTCCAAAGTCCGATCTTGAAGGTGATGCTGGTGGAGATGTCGCTGTTGGGGAGGCGAATTGGCTCGCGGGTAAAGAGCCACACGTTGCTCACGAATGCCGTCAGCAAAGTGACCAAGGACAGAACACCCCAGAGGATGCCCAGCCAGGACAAAGCAGTGCTGCTGCGCGCGTAGCACATCCCAACAATAACAGCGGCTACCAGTTTCTGTCCATACGAGTAGTTCACTCCACTACACAACACCTGAGATTTTTCGCATTGCCACTTGAATCAGCAAAATCTCTGCAAAGTTTGACTTTTCTCTCTCAACGCAGACGATGAAAATCAACATTTTTACAAAAGCTGCAGATGTACACACTTTTATCTGTTCTCTTACTTCAAGTGGACACTCAGTGTTTACTTCCGACTCCACTGTAAGAATCACCACAGTTAAAACACGAAGTACAATTCTCACAAATTCATATTTCAGAACTCCGGAAACGCGCTGTGTTCGACCACAGTTTCACTTCATAATCTAAGAGTATGTATTTCCGATATGCAAATGAGTATAAACTGTCAACACGACACCTTTTTACAGTAACATTCTTTGCTATACAATTCTCTAGTCAAGAAACAACTCCTACACGTTTCTTATACAGACACTTTATCGGACTCCACTTTTAGTCCCGGAACCTGAATACGACGTCCATTTTTCAAGTTGAATGCCGCGTAAGAAAATTATACGTGCATTTTAAACTGAAAGTCCGACATTCTGCACATACTTTGTGTTTATAATTTGTCTATATAATTCATCCTGATGCTAAGCATTTGTAGACCAATTCCATACACTTATGTTAAATCCCAAGCGTCTTTTGTCACTCAAAATATAGAGTGACAATACGTGACTAAGGTTGATATTTTCAAGTACACAAATATTCAATGTTCATATTTATAAAGTTAAAATCTGTTCAATGCCTCCATTCTTCCATATGAAACTGCGTGAATTATTCTTTGCACTTGTTAAATGAACGTATTATAACTTTGTTCATTTCTGCTTTCTTTAATCTTCACACTTTCAGATAAATTTCGTTACTTTCGTTCGAAATGTGTAGTTATAAACAGTCAGAGAAATTTATTACGCATATACGAGTTACCAAATTTGCCCCTTATTTTTTTTTAAAAAATTTTCTTCTTACTTTCTGATTTCGATAAAACTACACATACATTTTCTGTACTAATGGTTTCAGAGTTATACTTATTACGTCACTTACTTTTAATCCGAGATAATTTGATAATTTTCCATCACTTACTTATTTTTAGTCTCCACATGGTTCAATTTCAACGCCAAGTCGATAGGAGCCATTACCTTTTTGCTCTGTTGGTAATGAATACTCAGTTTATCAGCAGTTACGAAATGTTTTGAATAGTTTCAACAAAACAGATTTCTGCGTATGTGCGCTGTAGATTACCCACTCTCCACATATGACTTCATGAGTAGTAAATTATTTTAAACTTTACGAGAAGACAATTAAATATTTGTGATAATTATAACTAACTGATGTAAGCACGTGTCTAAGATCTAATACGTAATAGAATAAAATTCTTCAAGGGCAGAAGATCACAGTCGAAAGTCATTTCGTATCAACTTGATTACACGTTTATTAAACGTTCCATAGCTAAATATTCTTAGTCACTGTATTCTGCCATGTATCTTTTTCATCTGGTATACGAAAATTAATAGACGTCTTTATGGAAGTTATATAAACTTGCGACAAAATTGAATCAAGTTTAATCTTAGAACGTAGGACAATAAACTCTGGAAATCCTCGTCACTCTGTCCTCCTCTCTTTCGCTTGGTACTTTATTTAGTAAATAATATGCCTCTGTGCAAGAACTTGAGCAGATTACATAAGCAACAAAGTAGTCTTCTGTATGTTCATTACTTGATCTTCCTACAGCGTCACCTTCAAACGCTGAACTTCATCTGTAGTAGATTTTATACATGTAACTCATGCGTTATTACCAGGAATGCGTGTACTAATGAAACTCTTCATTGTTCGTGAAACATAATTTCGCGTCATATAATATTTTACATGGGATATTGTTCTGTGGTAAGAAGAAGGGAGGTCTTTTCTTTTAAAGTTAATGTATCCCGTATGTATCAGGCTTTTGTTTCACATAGCTCTCGAAGGATCACTTCGTGTCCAATAAATATTCACAGCATCAGTGTTACATTATTTGCTTCTAGCATCCTGCCACGTCGGCTTCTATCTTCCTGTGTTTTCATTTCGTCTTTTTATCACACCAGTCTCAGTTCCCATTCTTCATCCTCTTATCGATCTGCCCCGTCCTCTCTTCCTGTGACATTCCTTCCTTCAGTTCCGTGGCAACTGCAAATATAAAAAGGACAGGCGTTGGTTACAGTGGCAACATGAGGCTTTATATACTGTGAGTAGGTAAGGAAGAATGCAAGTGAATAGGAGGGAAACACAGAAAACAAAGAAAATAATGGTCTATAGAGAGGAGACACGCATGTTAATAAAATTACAAAATATGGAACAACAAAAACAAATGAGGATAATTAGCGGAGAGGTGGATATTAAAACAGAAGAAAGACGAAAGGCTCTGCAAATGGGGAAAATGGTAAAGACAGGATAACAAATGTAGAAAGAACTACCAAATTATTAAGGACATAAAATAATATAAGAAAATTTAACATAATATAACAAATTAAACATACGTAGTATGTACCATAATACGACGCAATGATATGACAATATAATGTATCAAAATTTTAAAAGCTCTCTAATCAAACAATAAGTTGACAAGCGAAATATTTTATTCTCACACCGTGCAGAAGAAAACACAGAGAAATCCAGGTGCATGCTCACAATTTTGTCACCAGACTAGAGGATAAAATCATTATATTGAGGTAGAATATAACACATTTGAAACTGGGGTAAAATTCAGAACGACGCATTCAAGAGGGAGTCCAGGGCAGACAGAATTTGAGGATGGCTTTTTACCGTGTAGGTCAGAATCCCTACTCTCATCCGAACATAATCTGGGCGAACAAATCCAAGAAGAATGACAAGGTAGAGGCATACAGCACGTATACAAAATTCTGGTTGCACAGCCTCGAGAAAAGATAACACTTGGAACGCCTAGGTCGGAGGATAATACAAAAATGGATCACAGGTAAAAAGTATTTTGGGGTGTGCACTAGCTTCTTTTGGTTCAGGACAGGGGCCAACAGGGGGCTCTTACGAATACCGCAGCGCGCCCTCGGTTTTCATAAAAAAAGTAAATTTCTTGACCATATGTGCGTGCTACTAGCGTCTCTAAAGGAACCACCTTCAATTTCTTAGTTAATTTTTCTTCATGATAAGTAGGTACATTATTTTTATGTGTGACGGATATTCATATTATGACATTTTGTTTGTGACTGTAATGACTTTGTGTTTTGTGCGAAAAGGTGAAGGAAAACGACTGAAATTGACTTTGTGAAAGCATTAAATATGAAGTAAGACTTGAGGTTCTCACAGCGGTGAGTATGAAGATTTCCGTCTTCTGGGCAGGCTACACCTTTCACTTTCCGGCCTATAAACCTAGCACCTCACACCCTATTGGCATATTCATCACCCTGATGACGGAGGCAGTATGACCTCTGAAATCTTCATTAAATACGAACATCACGCTTAATTCCAGAAAGAAACTGAAGTCGTACGTGATATTTGGTAGTTCAGATTTTATGGTTTATCTGTTACCCTAAAACAGCTCCAGTAGCTAAAGATCCTTGACAAACAAAATTCCCCAATGCCAAATGTAAGCTGAGGAGTGTCCTTGAAGGTAAATCACATACAATTCAATATCAGGATGATTTAGGATTGTGTTCAGCGGATTTATTGCTGCTAAACGAAGGTGCACAAAATACGTGGTACTAATGACACATTCAAAATGTAGTGTACATTTATTTAAATCGCTTTTACTTCTATAAAATTCTTACTAAACCTGTGATGTAATCTGTGTTAATGTACGGTCCATGTTTCGGGATGCCTTACGTAATCAAACACACAGTACAACTTCCGATAGACATGATAAAACATCATTAAACACTAACATACTTTCACCTGGAAGGGAAACCATGATGAAAATTGGTTACAAGCCACAGTTTATGGAATTATGGAATACATCACAAATTACGTCACCTGTTCATACAACCACATTCATTAAAGTTCAGTTCTAGCGATATGTTTATGTAATTATTATAGACAGTGAACTGTTCATGATGGTAACATGCGCCCAGATCTCTACGTACGGTTATTAAAAGTTTATACACAGCGAGAATCGGAAAAAAAAACAGTCCATATAGACTGGTCTCAAAAACATTGTGACCAAATATCAGAGGGTCATTCCATTAGACCGGAATCCTAGGTTTTAAAGAACGAAGCGTCATCTAAAAACCTTTGTAAAATTTGTTTGTAAGCAGATAATTCGGATAAAAGTTGATTTTTTTAAGTGTGATATGGTAAATTAAACATGCAAACTATCAGAATGAACTTGTCTTAAACGCAACCAACTAATGTTCGTAACTTTATTCACCACAACATAGGACACATAAGTTACGTATGAGTTGAAACGATCACTGTAGGTTTATAGTATTCAAAGAAATATCTACCAACCTTCCAAGTTAAATTTGCGTTTCCCGGCTTTCTACAGAATATGTGAAGTCAGTCGAATATTGGATCACACGTGTATCTCCTGCAGTATATTTCTTTATACTTTTTTACTCAATAGGTCCTGGAAGTATTGGCTATCCAGCTTTGAGGTCTCTGGTTGTAGATTTACGGTGCATGACACACTCGTCTCTCAAACGACTAAGCTGTTGACAACTTAATAATCATCAAATAAGGCAAATCTGATTATAATGGGAGCTGAACGTACGTTTTCCGTTCCAAAAAAGTTTCTCTTCAGTACAGGTACTTACAGATAATTATCATAGTTATTATTCGTTCTCAACAAGGGAAATGATCTAGCTTCGTTATCTGTTTTTTATATTCTTTAAAGTTTTACAATTATATTAGTGTTCCCTAGGTGGATTATTTGTTTTTATTTATATTTCTTCATTTTTTGCTCTGTGTTAATATTGTTTCTATTTTGGGTTTGCCTGTACTTGGCAGTTACATTTAATACTGTACAAGTATAAGTTTAGTTAATCCGTTTGTGTAATATTATTCATTATTATTTCACTATTATTGTATATTTATCAGTGTCTTCCTCTTATTGGCTTCTTGCTGTTGGCAAACACGTAAATAAATTAATTGAATTAGTATTATTATTATAGTTAATATTATTACCTATAAAGTAAAACACAAATAAAGCTAATCACATACGAGTAAATTATTCTAATTGTCCAACAAAAAAGTTTCGTAACTGATTTCCACATCTAGCAGTTCCAGTTCACATAACAGAACTCGAGGAAATTTCCTCCTGTGACACAAATTAAATTTATTGTACCAGCTGTAAAGTCATATGCTGGGATCACACATGAATAGCAAACTCACACCCCTTCAGCTGCAGGACGGCAACTTCTCCGGCAGCTGCGTATTGCGGGATAATCTATGCAGGGTGCTACAGGCGTTAACAGAGCAACACGCTGGGTCTATATCACCCAACACATATTCTCGCTGCACATATTGACTAACACATAACGCGACAGGAATGTAAGAACTTTTAGTCGAAATATGAAAACCTGACTTCATAATCGTCTCCAGTTTAAAACGCAAATAAGAGTGAAATATACATAAAATGTTGTTGTGTATACATGAATGCCCTAAGGGAAGAAGAATACAGGTTTGTGTCCTTTGAGAAGAGGATGTTGAGGAGAGTATATTGACGGGGGCATGGATAAAATTGCGTATAAGTGAATTTCATACTTTGGACTATTCATAAAAACTAGTTGATCATATCGAGGAGCACATAGAGTACGGGTGGGACACATAGAACTCATGAGGATACCATAAATGCATGCACATTTATGTCGAATACGAAACGAAACGGACCAACTGGGAGTCTTTGACGAGAAGGAGGAAAACATTACGATATAATGTAACTTAAAGTAACAAGACGTGAGGTGGATTGGATTAAGCGGCTGA
>NW_019060500.1:1091399-1115405 GCF_000696155.1 Zootermopsis nevadensis | reverse complement strand
GGGGGGGGGGGGGGGGGGGGGGAGTCGCGGGCTACTATGAGCACGAAAATCAGCTTTCTGTATCCGTAGAAGGAGGGAGATATCACGACTGGCCGAGTGACCATCACTTTCCCAAGTGGACTGTACTCTGTGGAGTGAAGGCAATAGGTTTAAATGAAAGATTTACTCATGAAGCAAGAGACTATAATCTGTACAGATGTCTGTCTTTCGCTATCCACGGTTTTATTTCAGTATTATTAGGAACATCAATGTCTTAACAGCGACAAAACTGTGCTGTGTCAATTGTTTTTCGATCTTGTGAAATAAAGCTATCAGTTTTGATTAAACTTTGATTATTTGTTTCAGATTGGGTCAATGTCTGCTAAAATCACATACAACTTCAATCAACATTTTCTTTCACACAGACATTGTTCAGAATTCCAAAAATTGTTCGAATGTTATTTATTTTGGAATTTCCACCCTTTTCCTCTTCTCCGGAACTTTTACATCCAACATATGTGAATGTATTAAATTATTCTTTTGTAAAAATTACATTTGTTTTCCACGAGTTCCGAGTATTTCTTTTCAGCTGTATTCCACATTTAATATCCTTTTAATCCGAGAAGTCCCGGGGTGGAACATTCGAGTCATACATTCTGGTATATTTTAAGTCACATTAAAATTCGTTGAGGTAACGGGGCTTTGTTCACAAAAATAAACACTGGTTGTAGTGCAAACAAGTATGTGTGTGTCTGTGTGAGCGGAATAAATTAAAGCAAAAAACAAAATAACAACAACCAGCACCTAAAACAACACGTGAGACAATTTATCTTGCCCACTTAACACTGCCGCCGCGGCTAACGAAAGCTTATGCTAGTAATGCCTGCTGCTATGCAGCGGAACTGAATTTTATTGACTGCATAAGTCCGGTACCAAATTGGGCAATTACTTTTTTTTTTGTTCTTGAATTTTTTAAAAAAAAACGACATTGTGACAGAACAGAATGCTATGTAGTTTGTAATATGGACAGAAAGATGCTAACAAAATAAACCACCGTGAATAATCTCTTGTAGGTGTAATTGATGGTAAAATTCACTTGTAGCCAATTAAGTTCAGCTACGTGTAATATGTTCAGCGAGAGCGCAACAGAGCTTTGCGGCAATAATTTCACAATTTCTATATAATGGAAGGTACGCAGATAGTGAAAAATTTGAGGCCGTGTGTAAAAGGCCACGGAAATGTAATTTATTACAATATACATCTGGTAAATTGCAAGTGGTCGGAATAAATTTCAATTTGTATTATAAAGTATTATCCTGCGTTGCAAAATTTGCGTCGATAAATGTATACAACTCACCCATGTTACCGATTACGTACAATAGAAATAATATTATATTCCAGTTTGATACCAAAAATGATACATAATGGCGTAATCTGTTTGTTACACCATTTGGGGAAAACTTAGGCAATTACGAACAACAACGAGACAAGAAACAGTCCAAATCCCGAGCAAACGTCCGTCAAGACAGAAAACAACCGAAAATGAAACTTTTTACTGCTAATATGATGTACCGTGGCACGCGGAGAAGTCTGCCAGTCTGTTGTACACGGAGGCCTTGTTGAACTGCGACGCAAATAATGGAGAACACGAATACAAAAGTTTCAAACGAGGTTTCATGAGGGACAATTCCCCCAGGCGACATCTTTCCAGCTTTCCACTCGAAACACCTGCCATGCTTTACCTGTGCTATCCAATTATGAAATTGAACAACTTAAAGAGGAAATGCTATTCCAGCCGACTGGATGATTGTTTTACCATTTTTATCTTTTCAAAATTAATTATGCTTAATTTAAAATTTACAAACAGCGCCATCAACGTAATAAATAAGATTCTGAGTAAATAACAACAGTACCAGTTAATGAGTTATAACTACGGACTCAGGAAAATTAACTTAAATAGTCGAACCAATGAATGCTAAAATCAAACCACTTAATTCCGTGAAGTTGACTCATTCTTCAAAAAATAAACATCTGAGTTAGTTTAGCGTATTAAATTACTTTAAACAATAACAAACGTGGTAATACAGAAGAAATTAAAATATGCTGGAAATTTACTGGGAAGATAAACAGTAGATAATTGGTATCACAAGGGCGGTTACCTGCTCTGTGAAAAAAACAGCTTGCGATTTCTTCCTTAAAACAGAAAAATTAACCATTTTCATACACAACTTTACATATGCAAAGATGTTAACTATTTATTTAAAGAAATTAATTTTTATTAACATGCATAATAATCATATTCAAATCGTAATTACGTAGGATTTGAGGTCTGATGATGGAGGCAGTAAGAACCTCTTAAACGTAGGTATACTTCTGCCAGGCTACACGGCGTAACAACCCAGAAGACAGAAATCTTCATATCGTAGTTACTTTTGAACAGTTGCTTATTATAAAATTAACAATTTTCATTTGTCTCCTCAATTAAACGATCTTAATTTGTTACAAAGGTCTCCAAATGCGCCATTAAAAGTTTTAGTCCATACCCCTGTCAACTCTTGCGGCTAGCGGAAAGTTATTAGCACGCCCACCAAGTATTTCATCAAAACCTCCGAGTCTTCTTTCATTTCATCTAAGAGATTACTTAGTTGCAGTTTTAAGATTCTTAAAGGAGAACATAAAATCTTATTCTGTCTGTTATCGCCCTCGAGGAGTCCTGAAAGAGGTTCAAATTGGAAATAAAGATTCCAGTCCCTGCTCTTCATCCACAGCAATGTATTTTATAACTCAGCAACCCCAAGAAACTTTAATAGGAATACCAACTAAAGCTTCTAGTAAAAATCGCCAAGTATTAATACTAATGTATCGTAATAGTCGATATCGACTTATCAACAAATTTTATCGGTAGTGGCCATGTTTACGACCATATGAATACTACCTACTACACTGCCAGTCCTGCGTACTAGAGTAGAAGAAACTGCCGAAACGTCGTCTACATCAACGAACATCAGAAAATAGACAATGTCCAGCCATGTCGGTGTAATAAATCAACCTATTTCGCAAATGATTAACAACTGATGTGCTACATTCTCAGCTTACCACATGTAGGCACATGAAACAGGTTTTACGGTGTCTTTGTGCTCCGTAACTGCCAACTGTTCTTGAAATTGACGACGTAAGACGTAAGTCGAAGATCCTATTTCGCTTCCCTTGGGATATGCTGATACAGTAGTACGTTACGAGGTTTGAAAAATCCAATTTGCTGCCCATGTGTTACGCCTAGCATAGCTGGGATTATTCGGTACGGGTTTTAAAGCGTGATAAACACGCGGTGTGTCTGTTTTCTGACTCAGCATGAAAGTCCTTGTATAAAAGTGCCGTATCTGCGGAGTACCGACCACTTTATAAAACGAACGGTCAAACATAATGTACTCCTCAATCGACGCGTTCATAACTCACTGTAGATCAGGTCCTCTAGAAAAGCTGCCAGTCGCTGCGCTTAAGAAATTCTTCGCCTTCTGTAGAACCAGAAGGTTAACTATCGTTTTCATAAGAGACCGTCACTTGTCTGTATTTTGACCCAGATAACTCCAGCTTAGGTCTTCCAAAAAAAAAAAAAAAAGTGCTTTTGTCATTTTTATCTACCCCATGCGTGCTACATATCTCGCTCATCTGATCTTTCTAAATGTGATCACTCGTAACATTACTTTATCAAAATTACAAATTATCAATTTATAATTCTGTAAGTTCTTTAATTTTCTGTTACTAAACCTGTGTTAGATTTAGACATTATCCTCTCTGCACGTTGTTCTTAAACACGCCCAATGCACTCCAAAGTACCTTCTTGAATATTTTTGCTTACATGTGCAATGGTTTTCACAACACACGTCTTTCTACAATTATAAATATTTTCGGTTATTTCTTAAGCAGAATCCAAACTTCTTAAAAGGTCACATGACTTGCATACTGATTGCATGATTTACGTTTCATAAATGGATAAAAAAATGAGTGATCTCTTCCCTTCAGATTTTCAGACTACAGTTCTGTACGCATTTGTGACTTCCGCCATTCGCAATTCATGTATCTTCATCCTTCATGATCCTTGATTTTATAAATGTATTAACCCTTTAAAGAATAATGCTGCTGCCTTAACAAAAAGTAACTTTGCATTTATGGATATTGTATAATTCTCGCTCTAAACATGGACTATTTCCTAAAACAACATTAACCAGCTGATCTTTTCAATGGTCAAAGACTGTGTTTTCTTTGCGGTACGGACTAAAATTTATGTAGGTAAGCTTCGGCTTCAAAGGTTCAACATCTGGTGGAAAAGGAACATTACGATAAATACACCCTCTCTTCAGCGTTTTGGTTGATATTAATTAGAAATGTCCTAATTATGTTATAATTCTGTACACTCCACATTCTTATTTGTTACCGTATTTTTTATCCCCATCACAACGAGAATTAGAAGATGGACTCAGATGGAGTTTACACAAATTTACAACAGCACTAGACAGAAGTAAATTATCAGCATCACGCTCCGTCAGCATTATTCCCCGTACCACTTAGAAGGGAGGCTGAATTGGCTTAAGGACAGGTGTATTTTAAAAATGTTTATAAACCTCATAAATTAATACATAAACTATCAGTAACACGCAGAATATTAAACAGTATAATTAACTTAAATCACTCTTTAGTGTTGACTTCTGTTCCGAACTGCTCAGATACACATATGCCATAAGAGGTAAAATGTACTCTTAACTTCAGAGAAAACAACTGAAATACGTTCTAATAACAACGAAAGATATGTTATGAACTGCAAAAACTCACCTGTGGAGAGACCCCCATAATCTCGTGTTTCGTGAACGTCAACAAACAATATCGCGTAACAAGTTTAAATAACAAGACGAAAGCTACTTTCAATAAGATAGTCATCGACAGCACTGCCTTGAAATTAGATGAAAGAAACAAACCTACTGAGGTGTCGCTGTAGATCTTCGTGACCTCGTGCACTTCACAGTTAGGGTCTCACTGTGCATAGACCTCGGACCGACAGCAAGGCCTCCTCGGCTGCCAATGATCTCATCCCGCCGCTCTCAGCATCCGCCTCGACGCATCAACTGCAGAGCCATCTGCCGATTAAAAGATGAAGCACTCTAAACAATTGTATTAATCTTCAGGGCAAATTTTGGGAACCTGCAAGTCCATGAAGAACACATCGGGTACACCTGTTACCAGAACGACTTCCTTTGGTAAGACACAAATTTGTCAATCTGTTTAATTAACCCTTTGACGCGGTAAATTTAAATACCGCGACAGAGCTCGAGCCGCGGTAATTACGTCTGAATGGCCATTTAAATTTTGCTCTAAAACACTTTATTTATCATAACGCTCGAACTATGTGAGATATAATTATGTATTTTCACTGAAATACTCTTAAAATGTTGGATTTATAATCTTACCTTATAATATGAACGCCCTGTGTGTGAGCAATGGTATATGTGGATTAGAAGTTGAGTTTCGTATGGCTTTATTTGAAACGTCATCATAAAACAACACTACCCCGATAAATAGATTTTATCCTTTTCTCGTGCTTAATGCACACTCCGTAATGTATTGGAGGCTGCAGCATTCTTTCCTGTGTCAGAAATATGCGCCGTTACGCCAGACTATCAGCTGTCTGAGAAACTGAAGGCCAGCTATTCATTATACAGTAATGCATTCAACCGTCTCTTACTAAGAAGCCTTCCTAGATATACTTCTGAGTATAGGGGTATTAAAATTTTATTTCGGACACACCGATACATGAAGAACGCATATACAAAGCGACGTTGATTAGTCTTGAATGCTTCAGATTCGACTTTTTTTTCCTCTCTCTCGTACATGCCTAATGAATACGTAAAGCGAGATTGATCAGTCTCGAATGCTTCAGATACGACTTTTTTTCCTCTCTCTTTAGTTCCAGGAACTATGGCTGTATCATTTGATACTTCCAGACACTGATAAAATGAATATCCTGCATTCAGAAACAAACACCATGTGTTGAGAGGCAAGTCCCGATAACTTTTGAGGTCAAGCAGTTATATTTAGATTGACCGTCCGAGCCGCATGAAATACAAAGCTAGTCCTATATGAACAGAGAGAGCATTCTTTTCGCAACAGATAAACTACAAACATCATATATCAGTCGTTATTAGTTCCATACTTGTGGGCTGCAGGAATTAGGCTAACAGCCGGGCGTGCACTGCACTGACTTATACGGCTAGCGTCGATTTAAATGCCCTCGAGCGTTACCAGATTATACTGACATACACGCTGAAGGGTTAAGCACCAACGCCTGAGGACGCACACGAGTGGGGTGGAGGTATGACTCCACGTATTCTAAACGAAGGCACTGGACGGAGGTGAGTGAGGAGGCTGACATTCCGGCCGTTTTCGACCTCGGAAAGGGTCTCGAGAGACGGAGTTACCGCCATTGCCGACAAGTGGGCGAAGAGGAAATTCTCTGCTCCTACCAGTAACTGAATCCAGGTCCTCCAGCCCGTAGCCGGTCTCAGTATTGACTATGCAGATAATAGAATAATGTACTTGAATAAAAGAAAATACACATTCCCGGCCAAGCAGCCGTACACAAAGAGATTTAAAAACTACATGCTCATAACTATTTCTAAATCTAAATATGCTAGACAGCCTAATCCATGAAAGTTGAAGAAGAAAAAGAATTGTGTTAGTAAATTCCTTGGATAAAATTCCAGAAGTCATAAATAATTAAGTTTCGGTGATTTTTCTCAGTCATTACAATAGTTTATTCGACACAAAGTACAGATTCATCTGAACACCTCAGTAGCTGATACTGTGTAGTTAAATAGGCTATCTTGCTTAGACTTAATATTTATAAGAATGCTGAAATGTTGCTCCTTGTAGTTCGGTAGAAGTTTACCGACATTTCAGGACGCTTGTCCTGATGATAAAGACAGCAAGTACCTCTGAAACGTCGGTAAACTTCTGACAGAGTACAACAACTGACAAGACAGAGACCCTGAAACTGCGCTGAAGAACAGATCACTTCGCATGTTTTAGTTTTACAAGTTTTCAGTGTTTTGATGAATATACGGAGGGGTACATAACTGATCACCATCAAACAAGAAAGAAAGAAACAATAAACGAGAACAATGCGAAGAAAGAATGAAGCAGAAATATGTCATACGTTACAAACAATTTTCTCGTGGTAACATCTGGCATGCCTAGTTTGCTGAGACAAATCCACAAATCGGTGGAATTGAAAAATGTAATACGTTGTCATAACGATGTAGAAAGAGATTAACTGAGCGGAAAATGTCTTCACGTTTGATTTTTACGTAACACATCTATATGTCCAGCGAACTATATTAAAAAAGCTGCATGATTTATGAAGTTGGTACGAACACTGACTCATGTAGTTGCCAGATGCGACCCGACCGCAGGCTAGACGCCTTCAATGGAGGGGGGAGGGTGAGATAAACTTTCCTTAATCGGCAGCATCAGTTGCCAAGGAGTCGAGAGTATATTTCTTCTTTCTACACTCCGAGCTTGGTACAACTGGCACATAGAGACTGTCAGACTTACAAGATGTTTACCTGAGCAGTTCATATTCCCTAAGAGGAATCAAATGTATATTTATAATAACATCTCATAATATTATCAAAGACCAATGTTTTCAATCCTCAATTCTTCCGTTGAATGGACTCATGAGTGCAGAACTTGGACTGTTGTTGACTATGGGAGCTGTCATTGTCTATATGTGTGTGCATATTAAAGTAAGCAACTGTGAAACATCCGTCAGTATTTACCATTTTTCATCGAGAATCAACCAAGAAGACACCTATCCCCATAGACACAGCTAATTTGAAGATTTTTTAAAAAAATAAGAGCAACTGATACCGCACGACAGGCTGACTTTGCTTGAAGTGCTTTCTATGGACAATGACACTGACAGAAAACTAAACCCTATTCATCAGATATAAAAAATCGTAAAATAAGTTATGTTAGTTCTTGTAATATTGTAATATTAAACTGAAAAGATATTAGAACAAAAGAACTGAAGGAAATGTAAGCGGTAAGTAACATATGGTACGCTAACTTTGTTCATTTTCTCTTCTGAAAACTGTATTCTACTCCAGATTGCTGTCAAAAAGCTAGATATGAAATTTAAGGAAAGTAGATGAAGAAAAGTAAAGATATTAGAAAAGTGGTAATACAAAACCACAGCTTCCGGTTAACGATTTCTGTGCGTGTGTAAAAATTCAAAACGGCTACGTTGAATTATGTAAAAATTCCAAAATAAAATGCAAAGAGCGAGAAAGGACAGTGGAAATAATGAGCGTGTTTCGCTAATTTTGTTACGGACAGGCCTAGAAAAGGTGTTGACGTAGTCGTCTCTTATATACGTTACAGATTGCGTTGCTGAAAAAAAGATTCGGGAGAATCAAATCATCAAGTAAATACTATAAGAAACGAGGAATTTATTTATTTATTTAGTGTTCTGTCTGAGGACAGGTCCATATGAACAGGATCCTTCCATCCTTTTCTCGGACTGGGACCTGTTCATATACGTTCTTGGCAGATGATCCAGAAGTGGTTTGCCATTGCCTTCTTCTGTGTGTGAATGGAGTAATTGTTGGGATGCCAATGAGGAAAACTCCGTGTTGCCTAGGCCACGGCCTTGCCCAACACAAGTTATAAATGCGAACCCGAGACCCCAGGATTACAAGGCCAGCGTTCTAACCGCTAGACCACCTCATCTTATTATTATTTTGTGTTCTGTCTGACGACAGGTCCATATGAACATGATCCTTCCATCCTTTTCTCGGACTGGGACTTGTTCATATACGTTCTTGGCAGATGATCCAGAGGTGGTTTGCCATTGCCTTCTTCTGTGTGTGACTGGAGTAATTGTTGGGATGCCACGGAGGAAAACTCCGTGTTGCCTAGACCACGGCCTTGCCCAACACAAGTTATAAATTCGGGCACCGCCGGGAATCGAACCCGAGACCCCCAGGATTACAAGGCCAGCGTTCTAACCGCTGGAGGAATATGTTGCTGTTATTCTGTGGCAAGTTGGGAACAACTATTGTTATAATTAGTAATGCATTAAGCCATGATATAAATTTAAGGCGTGTGCTTAAGCCTGAATGTGTAAGTGGTGGATAATGGCCAGAATCTACACTAAAATACATTGTTCAAATTTGTGAATGTGTTGTGTTTCATATGCACTGCGTAAAGGTAATTGTGATACACTACCCGACGGGTACAGTATTTGGTCGTCTTGATGGACGATTCTGCTGACCTCGCAGAAATGCTCTGCAGTTATTCAACTGCCTGAGCCCAGTTTCTTTAAATTTACACTTCTCCACGCCAACGTTCTTGACTGCCTAATCTTTACATTACTGACCAGATCCTCAGCTACCACGTTGTCACCTAAACAACAGGTTTCTTAGAAGAACTCTACATTACAAAGTGTACAAGTTGTTATCACATGGAACAGGCGAATGTCTCGTACCAATCTCGTTCATACTGTTAAAAAGCAATCATATATTCAATACAGAATGTAACGGAACATCGTTAGAAAACTTAACAGTTTTGAAGATGGCTGTCTTCTGTGTTGTAGCGCCGTGTAGTCAGGTAGATAATTTACCAGGGTTTCACAGGTATTCCCTGACACCATCATTAGGGAGACGAGTATGCAGATCTCGAGGTTTTGAGCAGTGATGATGGAAGCAGAGAATACCTTTGAAACGTCGGTAAACTTCTACTAAAATACACGGCGGAACAACCCAGAAGACAACCATCTTTGTATACGCAGCCATGAGAATCTAGTTTCGGGTTCTGTAGTTAACGATTTCGTAATCGTTAAAGAACGTAACCTCACAGTTCTACTGCACCAAAACAAACAAATTAACTCTTCGTTCTATCTTACGCATGAAACGTTAAGAATAGGCACGGTAAATAATACAGTGAAATTAAACACTCCGATATTCACGTTTCGCTTCAAAAAAGAAAGCAAGTATCGATTATTTTTCGAGAAATATCATAGTCGATTAGGCGCCCCTGGGCGACCGACTAGATTGCCCGCTCCTGAAACCGGTCATGTACTTGTGTGGTTTCCTATCAAAAGCAGACAAACAACTGAAACGAAAAGCAGGAGTGGGGGGGTAGTTTATATTATTGATACCAATAGGCCTTTTGGACGTGATCAAAAATGGCAGTCACTAATGTGATCTACGAGTGAACTTATGGGCGAGACGTAGCAACTCTCCACTGCAACATATACAGACCGATCGTAACAATGTCACTTACTCCACAGCGGATACAATGTTGTTCTAGTCTCCCCAGAATCAAGGACCTCACGATTCGTGTTCCGTACCAAGTTAACACGGAAAATTCAGGCTACACAACCACGGAATTTAGTAAATGTGTATTTGCTGATTCACACTGACATTTGAAGAAAATAATATATGCACTGGGGCACTAATACCACATTTATTTTTTATTTATTTAGTGTTCTGTCTGACGACAGGTCCATATGAACAGGATCCTTCCATCCTTTTCTCGGACTGGGACCTGTTCATATACATTCTTGGCAGAGATGAACAGAAGTGGTTTGCCATTGCCTTCTTCTGTGTGTGAATGAAGTAATTGTTGGGATGCCACGGAGAAACCGGGGAAGCCCCCGGAGGAAAACTCCGTGTTGCCTAGACCACGGCCTTGCCCAACACAAGTTATAAATTCAGGCACCGGGAATCGAACCCGAGACCCCAGGATTACAAGGCCACCGTTCTAACCGCTAGACCACATAATCCTTCTTTAGTAACTACAGTGCTTTTGTACTTTAGAAATGTTTAACTAGTCGTGCTTCTTTAAAGGCCAAGAGTTATTCAAGATATTAAAAAAATTCCCAGCATTTTATCAAATTCGGATTATTATCATCATAATGAGAAAAAATCAGCCCTTTTCCAGGTCCTATGTATTATTTTATAATATAATGGTTTCTGTACGGTTGGAAGTTATTAGCCACCCGCCTAACCCTCAAGCTGAAGAGCTGCCCCTTATCGGCTGTCTGTGAATAATTATTTAGTGTACAGTCCACGACTGTAATCTTGAGACTTGCAAGGAATGCAGTAAGTCCGGATCATTAAAGGCAGACGCTCTCACCCCGCAAGTCTCAAGATTACAGTCGTGGACTGTATTCCCAGCCGCCCTTCATATCTGCAGGACGTGCAATCCGAGGACGCGCCATGCTGTACTGATAACGGACCTACTTAACATGGACACGAAGCCCGTTCTTTTACGATGAAAGAGATCTGTAAGTAAGCCAGAATCTACTTCTGTCTATGATAAACTCTGCAAGTTTGAATACAAAACATTCAATATTCACGTTCGAATGTCTGCGTATTATTAACTTTGGGAGTGTTATGCATAAACACATACATTTATATAAATCTTAAACTGAATCGTATATTTTTCATTATGATGTACATTTCACGAATACAAGCAAAAAATACATTCATCTATTCCTAATTAGCTTCGCCGAGTAGGATGTAATTACATACTATCTATTTTGAGCGCGACGCTCGGCTATCGTGATTACTAAATAAATGATATGACAGAACCATTCAACCAGCAATACATAGCACGCGTCTGGTTAAATCTGTTTGTAATGCAGTGTGTCGTATCGGGCAGGCGGTAGCAACGTTATATAGCAACTTTTATTCGGCACAGACAGGCGTGGTGACCAAAACAGGCAATTTTGTTTTAATTCAAAGAAGAAGCCGTAGGCTGATAAGAATTGCGTACAAATTTTTAGTCACGAAATCTAAAGATAGAGACAATATGGAACACGTAAGCGAAAAACAGAGTATAATATTAAATTGGTTTTAAAAGAATATGCTTTTAGAGCATAGGCTGGAGGAATCATGATTATAATACGTTACTAGTGGAGGACTCTAGTGTAAACTGTATTAAACCTTCGTTAAAAAGAGTGAATAAATTTACAACCGAGAATCTCAGATTCTCGAGACTATTCCACAACGAGTACGTAAATGCTGTACACCAGACTTCATCGGAAGAAAGATCAGCCACGATCACTGATAACGCCCAGAAAACACAGAAGTAAATACGATACAACGCAGCGCTCGCTAGGGAAATTATAGGAACAATGATCACATTGTACCAATAAAAATATCAGGAAAAAGCCGCTGTCCCAATGTAAAACTTAAAGACACTTGCACTGGGCTACAGATATCGATAATCTAAAGGGCGGATTATCATGTAATTCAAGCGCCTCTAAACCCATTATGTCAGCAATATTGGACATGGATAACTTCTATAAAAAAATGAAAAAAAGGAACACTCTACTGTAGCAAACTAGAACAAGCTGCTAAATACATTGTGTTATGTTTGTATCCCAAAGAGGAGTAATTTCAAAATTCGAAACACAAGAATCCTTATATTTCATAAAAGACGAATAATTTCTTGTCTAAAGTGAGCGACTATGACCTCCTCAAAGTGAACTGTCGTCCACAAAGTAAATGTCTTAGTGTTGCGTTAAAAGTGAAGTTAAATGTGGGAACATTCACTGATGAATTTGATCGTTTTTCACTTAACGCGAAGGTTCATTTCTACGTTCATCAGAACCTCCCATTTGTTTCTATCCTTTCAAGTTGAATAAAATCCACACCACGACACCCTACTTGGACCTATAATTTAATTAATTTTTAATTATCTGTTTGCAATACATTTGACTGGCTGTAACCAACAGATTGGTATCTGCAATAAATGAACGTAATAACAGTTAGGAACACAATATCACTAAGAACTTTCTTTGGTAGTCGCAACGAACACATTTTGAACTGGATCGACCTTAAAACAGTTTAAACGCCACGTTACACCGTAAAGTTCATAAGCCCTCTCTAATATAAGGCATCTGATGACGAAAACTCTGTTACATACTGCTAACATGATACCATAATAACTGTCTGAACCAATGAGAAAAGGCGAGTTTCAACGACGCTAAATTGACAGACGCTGTGCCCAGGACCAGAGCCTGAAAAGTACGTGAAGTGGTTTTGTACCCTGGTAGTATGGTAGTGTAAAAAAATCAATTACTGTTTCTGTGGGATGGGGTAGCAGAGTGAAGCAAGAGTTTTGGTCTGTAGCTGGAGTTAAAGTGATTTGTAATCGTGGGGGGGATGTGGTTCCAGGTTCAGCCTTGTAGTGCTGCAATAAGAATTGCAGGTTATTTTATACTTCTGGTGTACAGGATAACGGAACGTCATAAAACACTACGAAGGAAAAAAGTGAGGAAAATCTTAACTTATGCCCATGGTAGACGCTGGATGTAAGTCGGGTAGAAAGAAAGATGGAATACCCACTTCTTCGTTCACCATATTTGTACGTCCCAAACAATTTCCAACACCAGATAATTCTAAACTGATATTGAATAAAAATTTTCTTGGATATTATCCATCGTCTAGTAAATATAAAACGTAAAACGACGTTTCGGAGATGGGACTCTATCTCTGTCTTCAGGTTCCTACACAGTTGGGCCCGCTAGATAGAGCTAATCCCTATCTCCGGACAAAGTAAAAAAGTGAAAGTCCCGGAATAAAAAGGCATTACCACACCATCCATCCGTGGGACGTAAAAGAATAGTATGTAGAAATCAAAATTCATTAAACACGATAAGGCCAAAAAACAAAAACTCACAAAAGGTGGGAATAAATACACATGAATATTAATACGAAACTCGATGCCCAACTTGGATTTCTTCGGAGATTGACTGATATATTTGGAAAATATATTGGCTTCTGTGATTATATTCTGAGTCAATGTTTTAAATCTCTTTCTTGAATATTTTCTTTTCAGGTTACTTCCCCATCTGGGGAATAAATTATATATTTATTATTTTCAAATTCTAGCTTAAGTGCTATATATTTATAATACTTTCTTTATTCAGTAATATCCTATCTACACTAAAGGAAGTTCTGCCTTAAAATTCTCTCCATGCTGATGATAAGAAATTTTCTAAGGGGTGGAAAATTATAGGAGGAGCTCTGCAATTACACAAAGTTAAGTGCATCACTCTAATAAGCTATTATTAAAACCTCTATCAAACTGCCCGTCAACAACAACGAGAAAATATGAAAGAATAAACACACGTCGTCATAAACATCCTACGACGCAAAAATCTCTAAACAGCAAATGTCGGTTTCCATCATCAGGGTGATGAGTGCCTGATAATGGAGGCAGCAAGCTCCCGTGAAATTCTGGTATACTTCTACCAGTTTACACGGATCTACAGCAAAGAAGACAAACATCTTTGTACCCACCGACGCGACAACCTCAAAACCTACTTAATTTCAAAATAAATCCGAGAAAATTACTGTCTTATTTGCTAGTATCCTTAAAATTGTAAAATGTTTGGTTGGGACGATCCTCTGCCTTTCCTTTTACACAGGGGATGCAATAAAGAACACATTATGTAAAGACGTAAAGTTTTAGTTGCAACTCTGAGTGAGAGACAATTTGGAGAATATTAACTGGCAGAAGTACATTCATTCATGGTAATTAGGCTGGTGTAATTTGGGTCTTCTTTGTATATTCAGCACTGCTGCCGGGCGAAACAGGGATCTAATACCGCCTGCCCATAACTCCTTTAATATTACTAGAAGAGCTTTGAAATGTGGCATGAAAGTGAATGTAAACAATAATATTTCAGTTTTCCTGCTCTCGTGCTATTTGAAGTTCAGGGCAACATGAATTCATGTTTGTTCGCTGTAGGCAAATGAAGAGGGATTCTGTCTCGATCCGTTAATTAAGTTTGTTGTCGAGTGACTGCGCATAATATAGCTTCATCGTTATAATTATAACCTGAAGAATTCATAATTAGTCTGATATGGTCCCTTTTAACACTACGCGTGCTATAAGAGAAATATCTCGTTAAGAAATAAGATTCATTTCTGCTTTCAACGACTTCTGAATCAGAGGTACAAGTGAAAACATCTCATGTCATTTCTTGACAATTCAATGTAACAATTTGTGCCTTAATCAACAATAATAAGAGGAAATACTGACACAAAAAACCCGTTTGTTTCTTACGTTAAAATCGGAGGGGAAAACTGCCAACCGATATTAGCCTTAAATGGGGTTTTATTTTGATTGGTATTCATGTTAGAAATCTGAAATAGGCCTATATAGTTATGACAACAAAACATTTATACTAGAACCATGATTTTATAATTTGTCGGGAAGATTAATTTACGTAACATCAAATTATATGTGAAGTTTACATAACGAAAGATTCGTGCCAGTTATTACGGATGCCGTATAAACAACAAAATAAGGAACGAGAAAAGATTAATTTTCTTTTTCCTGCTGGAAAAATCCTCTTCCCCAGAAACTGTAATAAAAGCTTTTGTTTGTCGTTTTAGGAGCACGCCGTTAAACAGTGCTACTAACACAAGTGTAACGAAACTGCGACTGTAATAAGGCCAAAATATTATCATCTATGGTCAGTCTGAGAGTGACAGAACTCCACGTCACATTCACAGGATTTGTAATTGTTCCATCCCTGAAGTTTCAATTAATGGATTATTATTCTTTGAACGTTTCTGACAATAGCGCGTTTAAATGTGCTTTTTTTTCTTTGTCCGTCGTATAAATCAAACTCTTACAAAATTACGATGTTTCGAAAGCTGGATTCTCTCATCAAAAAAAAGCGAGGAAGTGAGCAGAAAGCCTATCCTTGGATCCCCTCGTTGAGTAGCCCTTAGACCCGGCTGGGTTCTGAAACTAGCTCAACCTGCCACAAATATGAGTGTTCTGTCGCACCCCTCGACTGACAACGAAAGCAGAACAAAGCTTTCGAAATGTTGTAATTTTTTTAAAAAAAAAAATAGACGGTGGGCAATGTTCAAGAGAACGAGTTTAAACACTCACTTCTTCTTCTTATTATTCTTCATACGCTCGTATTCTAAAAAATTTCCATAAAATCGGAATGTTTCTGCACTGAAAGGTTCGTCCGTGTAAAAGTATGCGCTTTTGGAGTCTGGATGAGCCAAGAGGGACAGATGGAAAGGGGGGGGGGGTGCAGCAGTGGCGGTCAATGGTGACCCCGTCACGCCGTGTAAATAGACTAAACGCGAAGTTGCAGTGTTTAAACATACAGAAAGTTCATCATGCCCACTCAACACAGCGGGCACTTGTTTTATTGCTAACTTGCCCACCATAATGGGTTTACGACCCGCCGATACTAGAAATAATCAAATGGAATTCTATTCGCTTTCAGGTAGTCTTGATGTTGAATGACAAACACGCTCCACTCTGCTTCCAACTGAAAGCATGGATACACACAGCACAAAAAACAAGTGCGTAATTTGTACATCAGATCATACACATACAAAAACATTGGTCCTATGTATTCAATGTTTTTCCTTGTTTTCTTGGGGACCATTATGTATTTTCTTTATTATTTTCTGTTGTTCATGTCTTCCATTTTTATTCATTCATCCTTCCGTCTATCTGCCTTATCTCTCTCTCTCTCTCTCTCTCTCTCTCTCTTCCCCTCCCTCCCTTTCTGTCTGCCTTTCTTTTAAATGTATTTCAATATTTACTAATTTCTTTGAATTTCTTTCAGCGAATTCTTCCATATTCTCTCTCTTTCCTTATCCCTCTATTCTTTTCCCACTTTCATTCTTCTTTTGTATTTTTGTTTCTTCCTGCATTACATTATTTCTCTCTTTTATTACTATACCGTGTCCCGTGACCTTTATCCTTCCCTTTTCTGCCTTCCTTTATCCGCAAATTCCACAACCGATCGTTCTACGATTATACCCAACTAACACAGAGCCCAGCAGATCCATTTCTGCGTGCTAATATTCGCGCCAGTAAATCTAAACAAAATTTCACCGTAACATCTGTGTAGTGTGGACTATTCATAAACACTGACAAAAAAACTGAAGCCGTGAACTCCTACAAAACAATGCAATACATAACAAAGTTCTAACCTTACAACAGGGTATAGTGAGATCCAACACACATCAGACAGAAGAACGTCGAATATATTTCTGTCATATTTAAAGCAGCTGACTGATATGGGTCCCTAATTTTCTGAAAGCATACCAAAACCCATATGTAACTAATACTTCATCATACGAGACACAGACTTCTATCTTTATACGACTTGCAGCACTCCGGGTAATTGCGTTTCCAGAGACAGAAAAGCGGCTACCTCTTCGCTTGTTTACGTCACAAAGTAAGCACCTTCTGTGCTGAAGGGGGCTATTAGTTGACACTCCAGCGGCAGCAGTGACGCAATCAGCGGAGCAAAATAGCGTCCTTTCTACGTGCATGAGCCCGAAACTCACCTCTGAATTCGAAGTGCCCCAGAGTACATCTTGCTGATAACAGGTTGGCAACTACGTGAAGCAAGTCCTTGAGAATCTGATAGTTTCTCACTTGATAAAGAAATCCCCTTATTTTACGGAAACAATTCATTACCGTGATCACAAGTGACATCCACCAGATTTAATCATGAGCCAGTTTAACACAGTTATAACAATCTTCACGTCCCACTTTCAAGACACATTTTAATAATATCCTCTCACCTACGCCTAAGCCTACGAGAAGTAACTTCGTACCTGGGTTTTAACGCTAGAGCGATACCCCCACACCACCACTTGTTTGATGTTGGGGGGGGGGGAGACCCTGCTGACTCTTGCGTTGTCCTCAGACATTTTCTTCACGTCAAAATCACATGCATGGCGCACACCCGACTTGCGGTTTCGATGCTGTATTCAGTAACCAAAAACACTGTAAGCTGCAGGCAGTGGTCTTCTCGGCTCTTGTGCCATGAAAACCCCAAATCCTGCACTTTGAAAGCCGTACAATAAACCAAACTACAGAGATAAAGCAGCGACCTATGAAATCTGGTTTTATAAGAAGCTAAACGGGATGTATGGTGCGGGTTGTCGCCATGTTTCTAGTGAAAGATGATGGCGTTGAAGTTGAGAGACGATAAATCACAGAGAACTGAGCTGATGGATGGAACAGACAAGACACAGGACACCCTGCCATCATTCCTCGTCCAACCCCCTCCAACTCCCGCCACCATTACACAGAGGAAATTATGCCTGCTTCAAAGATGGAAGCGACGCCCGCAGAGGCTAGAAGGTCAAAGCACTTACAGTAAAATACGCGTATTATTCTGGCCCGTAGAAAGTAAATATGAATTCGCAAAGCAAAAGGCCCAGTATCTACTGTTTAATATGCGGAAGGTAGGATACGACATTAGAACCACAACAGGGGCACTAAGAACTTTGTTCTAGTAGAGATATTACAGACTTGTTCTCGACAAATAACTGGTTCGAATCCCGACCGAAATAATCTTTCTCATATTATTTGTGCTTTTGTTTATTTCGTTCAGGGAATCTGAGCCACAAAATCTTTCTTGTACGCCATTCCAAATTGATGTTTCTTGTTTACACTTGCCCATTTGCATAATTTTATGACGTAATATTGGAGGTTAATCTTATATGTTTAAAGCCGTCTTGGACTGCGTTATCCCACGTTTGCACGTAGAAGCGAACACCTTCCTTCATAACACCTTGCGTAAAGATAGGTAATCAATCCCAGGACCTTCCGAATTCTGTTCCAGTATGTCGCTCACTAGAATTAAGAATTCGTGGAGCCCTGTCTCTACTACGACATGCACATCCAAGGCGTGACGTTTAAGGGCAGAGACATATTTAAATTTAAAGATGATTGTCTTGCTGTCGATTAGTGACTCATCGTCCTGATGATGGAGTTAGCAAGGACCACCGAAACGTCGGTAAACTTCTATCAGACTACACGGCGCTACCCACGACGGCCATCTTCGGACACACGGCCGTGATAACCTCAAATCCAACATTAAATTTACATTTACGCAGCAGTCGGTACAAATAAAAAGTATTTTGATGTAACACGTTCGTGTCGTGCATGGACGAGATGCAGAACTGAAACTTTTAACACTGAATGATTCAGCTACAAGAAACCACTAGAGACACAGTCAAGTAGTTCTGACGAGAAGTTGAAGCCGCTCGTCCGATGAGGGCCCTGGAACTTGAGTTTAAGCTGATGACGTTTAGAGATAAGTGGGAAAGTTGCTTCCTGTAGCGTCAATATATTAGCGTCTCCTCTCACAGACGCGATCAGAAGTTGTGGCGTGCCAAGCAGATAAAACGGAAGGCTAGCATTTGTATCTGGGACCACCTCTCAGGCCACGACCGTGCTTGGAATACGTGGTCATCTACAGTTTCCTGCTTTTACCGTAAGGAGTACGACAGATACCACTGAATGCTCTGAAAAGGTTACTAATCGAAATGGCTGTCTTATGGTATGATGTTCGTCGAAACAACCCAGAAGACAGCCATCTTCAACATTTTATGTATTACCTGTCCGACTAATTTTGAAGACTAAAGCATTACTGTCTTGTCTCACGTCGTCAACAGAAACAAATATGTTAAAGACTTACTACTGTATTCCTCGAAACCAAGTCATGAGATCCCGGGATTACTTTAAAACTTTTGGTAAGGACGTAGTCTGTATTATGGTAATGGAATACAAACGGTTGATAAATTACGTCGAACTTTTGCTTCCAAACTATTAATAAAATAATAAGAGGAACATTTCAACTACGAGAAATATAACGATTTATTCTATAATGTTACTGAGCTAGATGTTGAACTTCATCACAAAACGAATATTAGCGTCTGTAGTAAATTACATCACATACATATTAATGTTCTAACTTTATAACTGAATCGCCTAGCAGCGAATGTTAAAATTACAGTGGCTTTGATTCGTGTTTCAGATTCAGAAATTATTATTAATAAAGGCGAATGCTTTGATCGCATTTTCATTTAATATTCGGTACGTCGAGTCTGTGTGACTGTATGTCTCCCACATTCTGATTCTTCAGACAGATGAAATTGAAGCCGGATTCCTCGCTTAGAATTACTGCATTCGCAAAAGTTATGGCAGAGTTTGCTTATTCACATGAATGAATATTGCTGTGTTGTTAGTTGGATATTATGCTCCGTATTCCTGTGGTATCAGGTTTGAATCTCGACCCACACATTTTCTGTGAATCTTCTCGCTTCTTTTTAACATGCCTCGTGATAATTCTGTCATTCTTTTCCATGCTGCACTAGTAAACGTGTCCTTTGTCCACCCCCAGATGATATATGAGTTAATATGAAGCAGCGATGGGATGACACTGACAAAGGAAACCAGAAGGACTCGGATAAAAATCTTCCCCAGTGCCACTTTGCTTACCACAAATACCTCATGGACTTCTGTGGGCGCACAACCGGGCCTCCGCGGTGAGTATCCGGCGACTAACCAACCGCAAGGCCAACGTTAACTCTGTTCTTTTTCGCTATTCAAAAATTGTAGATAAATAAACAAAGAAGACGCAAACAGAATTCCAAATCAGTGAGTTTTCGCGTTGGAATCTCCGCCAGGATCTTCGTGATCTCTCTCTGTAACCCACGAGTTTCCTCAGTTCTTTACCCACCATGAATCCCTCATCGAAGAGCATTTAACTTTTGCGATGACCCATCATTGCTTAATAATTTAAGAAACAGCAAATTTATACCAGATAATTACAGAGCTTCACTTCAGGAATTTTTATTAACAAACTTCACACATCAGAGACAGCATGTTCCTCCGAAACGTCTATGTATAAATACAAATGCATACAGCATTGCAACCCAATCCAGAATACCAACATCTATGTTCACACGACAAAGTCATTTCTGAGAAGCTGATAGCCGCTCAGCTGTTCAAGAAATATCTCCTATTTAAGGGGCCGGAAGGTTCATTACTGTGTCCACAAGAGCCCGCCACTGATCCCTGTTCTGAGCCGTAGGATCCAGTCCACGTCTTCACATCCAATTCTAACACCGCCTTTCCATCTACATCTATGTCCCGCAGTTTGTCTCATTCCTTTAAGTTTTCAGACTATCAATTTTTAAGCATTTTTCTCTCCACACATACATGCTGCTATGAAGCTCAGTTTCCTCACAATATTTGAACGTGTTTTAGCCATGCTACGTACAAAAATTTTGTCTCTGCTATCTTCGTACTAAATAAATAAACAAATAACTAACTCCGTGGAGAAAAGTCCATCTTAAATACTTTGATCTTGAAAAACTAACAGTATGCTTAGCTAGTCACTTAATTCCTCGCTTTCTGTGGAACCCGGAAAGTTCATTACTGTATTCACAGAAGACAGCCACGATTCTCTATTCTGCAACAGATTAATTAATCCAATCCAGACATCCAAACAAAATACCAACATAAGAATTTATTTACTTACTTACAATTTATTAACTACGCTTTTCAGTAGCTCTGAATATATAACGTCGAATGGGAGGATGATAGTGAATAACGAATTGGAAACGATGTGGAAGGAAGAGGTCGTGGCCAAATTTAAGGCACTAAGGGACTGGAAAAGAACCCACGAACCCCCCCCTCCCACAATAAATATAGCCAGTCTCCAGGCCGAGACTTGAACCGGGAACCTCCCGGATAAGCAGCAGAATAATGGTACAAAGATTATTTTTGAAACGTCTCCCTCATGTTTATTTCGCAATTTCACTTTCTCACAGTTCACCACGCCCATCTACGACAGAATTACTTTGCCCCGGAAATAACATTCCCCGTATTTCAGACTTATCAACTATTTTTGCGGATCGCATCTGTGGTTCACATAAATCAATATTTACGACACTCCCGTTTCACATAAATTAACTAAGTTGTTAAATGTTGACACGCCATACATAAGTCCGTATGAATACATTAATATATGCCTGCCATGTAGTGTATCCTTCAGGAACTAACAGGAACGAGCTACCGACTTCTGACTCAGTCGAAACGTCAGAGTACAGCGCTTAATTAACTAAAAAGAACTCTTTCGTGTGGGAAACTTATTACGTACTCCTTAACTACATGAACCAAGAGACAGCCAATATAATAAAAAAAATTGATGTGTTATGTAAAACCCACTACGTGTTTGGATACATAAAATTTATCAGGTGGTGATACCTACTGCATTTTTATATTTTTATATCCTAAGTATCGAAACATGGTATGTCTTTCAAATGTATTTTCACGTTGTACTGGTGGTTTTTTATTCATACACAGCAGATAAAATAATTTTATTTTACCTTTCCTCATATAAATTAGCAAATAATATTTAGGTTTCGTACGATTCTCAGAGTAAAGGCTGACTATTCCCATGTAAACTATATTAACCAACCAATCTTTGAAAAAGAGACGGATTTTCTTTGTGATAAGAACTGAATTTTTTAAAAGTTACGTAGTTGAGCTTCGGGTTCAAACGGTCAATATTCTGTCTAGACCGCCGTACTTCAGTTTCGAACCATAATTTAAAATTCTGTATGCACATAATTTTCAGTGTCAGTTGTAAATGACGAACGATAACATATCTTTGCTCCAACACTATTAAATGTCCTAGTTAAATCATTTACTTAATAATGTAATGCGCTGTATTGTAAACAGAATAAATGCATGGAAAACAAATTAAACAATGATTGTTTTTTGGTTATTCAGCAGCGGGGATAAAACGAACTGTCAGAAAATACGTACAGTTACATGGCACAGTCGATACTCCATACTGAGCTGCCGCATATCGGCAAGATACGGAACTGTTGTGTATCCTACATGTGATTTATGTTGCGATCAGCGTAATCATTAAGTGATTAATTACATTGTAAGATATCTTTTGTTTTTTATTTGTAGTGTTCTGTCTGACGACAGGTCCATATATCATGAACAGGATCTTTTTTTTATTTATTTAGTGTTCTGTCTGACGACAGGTCTATATGAACAGGATCCTTCCATCCTTTTCTCGGACTGGGACCTGTTCATATACGTTCTTGGCAGATGATCCAGAAGTGGTTTGCCATTGCCTTCTTCTGTGTGTGAGTGGAGTAATTGTTGGGATGCCACGGAGAAACCGGGGAAGCCCCTGGAGGAAAACTCCGTGATGCCTAGACCACGGCCTTGCCCAACACAAGTTATAAATTTGAGCACCACCGGGAATTGAACCCGGGACCCCAGGCTTACAAGGCTAGTGTTCTGACCACTAGACCACAATCTAAATTCGGAGACAAAAAAGACCATCTCATTATAAAACCAAACTAAGGCAGGAATGAAATGTTGGACAGGATTCTGACACCGAAATGAGAGAAGTGTCTCAAATCCAATGAAGAGTCCATTATTAATGACTTTAAGTAATGGCCATGTTGTTTCGTTGTTTAATGTGTAAAGGCCTGTGTGGATACCGGTATTATATCCCGAGAGAAGGGCACAGATTGATATTCATTAAAATACGCTGTCAAGGAGAAAACATTGAACTAAAACAAATTAAAATGCAAGAGAATGGACGAAACTGCATATTTAGTATTACAACAGTTACTAAAATCAATAAAACTGCAATGGGCAAGTCGTATAGTACGAATGGGAGAGACAAACATGCACAAAAATGTTTTGTTTGGAAACCTGAAAGGAAGATCTAGGAGTAGATGGGAGGATAATGCAACCGCCCTTCCGCTGACTGTTTTTCCTTTCTTACTCTGGTTGACCCGGGATCAAACCCAGTAGCGTGCCCGGTTTGCTTGCGGTTACAGCTTGATATAAAGCGGAAGGATATAAGGAATAATAATTGGTGTAGGATTCTGTCGGCGAGCAAGGTTCTCCGACTCTCAGGGATTATACGGGGACTGTGATAGTTGGAGCGGCCGTGCGCCAAGGACGTGAAATCTGTGGGGATGACAAACTGCAGACCACACCGAAGTCACCTTGGAAATATTTCACTTTTTAATTCCTTTTAACAAGTTATTCTTATTTTTGGGCAGCGCGATGATTCGGCTGTTGTATTTTGATCTTGAAGTTTAATGAATCGAGGAGAAACTGTCTGCTTGC
>NW_019060500.1:1077430-1091147 GCF_000696155.1 Zootermopsis nevadensis | reverse complement strand
TTAATAAAATCACTCAAATTTTGATGAAGTGAGGTGTACCAAGTATCATCTAATCACACCTCCTTCGTTCATATAAACCAGATTAATATGCCAAAGCCTGGTTTACCCCTCATCTCAAGTTTCAGTCCGTTCGGGAATTGAACCACGGACCTGGACTGGCACAACAATATTGAAATGTGTCTCAAATGTATGGTGAGAGGATGTGGATTGAATTCATCTGGCTTACAGTTTGGCAGAGCAAGGAGGTAATGAGAAAACTGTAATAAACATTCGGGTTTTATAAAACGCGGGGAATTTCCTGACTATCCTAGTGATTATCAGATTTTTTTAAAGAAATCTGCTTCATAGAGTTAAGTCTCCAATTGGACTGTTAATTTTGTATATCATCAAAAATGTCTCTAGTTTCAGGCACCTTATGTCTTCATACTAAATCAATGTTTCTACAAAACTCAGAATAACGTATGCGTACTACATTATTTCTCAAAATCCATTACACAAACTGAGCGGTCGCCACTCGTCACAGCATTTATATTTGTAAAAATGCTCTGAACGATATTTTTTAATATAAACGGCACAGATCACCCGGAAGTAATTGCTGTTTTATAACTTTGTTACAAGGCAATGAAACTGTACTTTTTATTACAATTTGATAGATAACACGGGTGTCAGTATCAAATTATGACCGGACAGCTAGGTTATCAGAGTAATGAATGTGTCGAACTGTTTTCATTATTATTTCTCTCCTGAGCTCATCAAACTGATTAATTACCCCGAGTGTTGGGGGTGATGTACTTTTACTCAATTAAATTAAAATGAGAGCTGTAGAGAGCTTGATTTATTATAGACATTCTACATGCGTTGTTGAACCACTCGCAGTTTCAATTATCGCTTTCAAGATATCGCAAAAAGATACATTTTCACTGTTTGAATGCTGTATCGTGTTATGCGTACATCTGAATTGCTTGTCATGTGTTTTTTTTTTTTAAAAAAAAAGTGAAATTTGAATCTGCTCTGGAGTTCTGAAAATGCATCTCACAGCGATACTAAATTAATACAGCTATTATCAGTGTAATGCCTAATAGTTACGAATGAGGTGTGTAATTATAGAAAATGAAGGTACATTTATAATAACTGCCACGAGTGTGGTAATGCTAATAATGAACTGACATGATTACAGCAGAACTCGGAAGTTCCGACGCTTTTAACACCAAAGCGCACCGTTATACACGAAACAGGGCCGGTTCCACACCCCTCAAACCCTTAATCTACATTTCCAAGATTATTTTTATGATATCGTCCTATATCCTTGTACCTATTCCAAATGGACGTTTTCAAAGATGTTTCCCCTTACATCCATCTTAGTCTCATGCCCAGTTCATTAAAGCATTCCAAATATCTGACACGCACGAACCACAAATTGCTTATTTATTTAACGTCAGATGGATCTAAATATTTCACAAATATTCTCACAAAATGTTAGCCACAGAATAAATTATCTTCGTTGTGATTAGTTTCCGTACATTTGACTTCCATATTCAAGAAGGTTTCTCCATCGATGTAAATGAAAATTACATTTCCCATTTAGAAATTCTAAAATGATTTTTAACTGAAAGTAAGTACCTCACTTTTCCAATTCCAACCATTTTAGGTAACATTTTTTATCAGAACGATTTAACTAATTGACATTTAAACATGAATTAAATAAGAGAATGTAAATGAGAATAAAATACGACTATATTTATATATAACAACACTGATGCCTATACATTTTATGGTAATTAAATGATTAGTACATCGTAATTTAACATTAGCAACCCTCGATGATTTAAATTCTTATTTAATATTTAGTAAACACTTTTAAAACATTACGCAATATTAATTAAACGTGAATATTATGAACACCTAGTCTACTCAAAGGTAATAATAATTTTGGTAGAGTGAACAGTTATTACAACGTGCAAACATATAACTAATTTTGCAGGATTTGATAGTGATTTCGAAGACAGCAATCTTCCATAACTAATTTTAAACGTACGAATTTTTGACTTTTATATTTCCCACTTAGTACACATACTCCCATACACATTGCAACGTTCATGCAAGGGTAAAGAGATTCAAATCCAAACATATATAACCAAAATAGAGCCGCTAATCTAAGGCCTGTAATTCACAATACTTGCAATTTAGCAAAGCTGGCGCTTAGCCTTAAGTTTATGTCTAAATTGTACAATTATATCACAAAATTAAGAAATCCTATTTAAGAGGACTTTGAGAAAATTATCTTTCGTTTCGTGAGCTTTTAGATCTTATATCCTTCTACCCCAGCACTCGTCTCAAAAACTGAGTATTAGCGAACAACTGAAAAGATCGACCAACATCCTAAGGATGAATCTTGTTGGATAATCGGTGTTAGGCAGACTTTGTGAAACGTGAGGAAACGTGACTAACAATTCCGCAACACTTCTGACGTCACATAATAGTCACTAACAACTAACACAAACCACACAGGATTTCCCTGCAAGTCAGTAATTTATGGGACCAATTTTTTTTAAGGCACGGTCTCGGTCTCGGTCTCGGTCTCAACAGCTCGAAGACATCGTGGGTTCGAATCCCACACGAAGCATATAAGCACATCTGGACTACAAACAAACTGTTAACAGAAACTGACATTAACACCGAAGCTTCGTTGGAGTTCACAGGCACAGACGACGCAACCACGGCTCGCCGCAGACCAGCAACGGCCACCAGACCAATGGACGAAAAGCTAAGTGTAGAATATAATATAGGCCAACCCCTGTGAAGTGTTACTTATTATGGTTTTGTAAAGAACTCACTATTAGCTTCATAATATGTTTAAATCCATTTTTGAGATTACATGAATTAATTTTCCACCTACTGCTACTGATGACGACCTCTTGAGGTCGAAACGCGTTTAGCACTAGTGTCATTTATAGTGTTAATAGTTTGTTTGTTTTCTTATTTTTACATAAGCAGAGTTCAACCAGAAAAACAGTAACACATGCTACAAGACCAATTGCCCAAATTATGAAATCTACAGCCACATCTGACATTCCCAAACTCCACTGAGGGAGTTCCAATTCTTCGCTGTCACCGAACTCAGCTTCCAATTTCATTTCGTAGTTGGTGGCATCGTCCCATTTATCCACAAGGCCCGCCTGTGTGATTCTACCGAACAAGACGTGAAGCCTCGGTAGGTAAGGCGAGCCCTTGGGCACCATGTACGACATGAAGTACACCCTCGGCGCTTCTTCGACAATGTGAAGCATTCCGTTGCCATTATGCCTCATGAACCAAGTGGCTTTCTTCTTGCTGCACAGCAGTGACACATTCTTGTACTTTTTCATTCGACTGACAACGAAGAGAGAATCCTGTCGGTAAGCCAGTTTACCGCTTAAGTTTTCCATAGTTTCTGATCCGTTGAAAGTGTCCAAAAGGTTTGGATTATCTGTGAAAATGAAGAGTCCTGCCTCGTCCAGTTGCTGTAACGTATCGATGTCCGTATCAAAATGAGGGTTAGTTACTACATCAAGTAATAATCCCTGAAAATTGCACATAATAAACCAACTGAAAATTAAGCATGAAGAAAGTAAGAGTCTCTGAGTCGAAGACTTGATTTTGGTAAGAAAAGACAGTGGCATATTCATAAAGATGGCCAACATTTCAAGGATATTTGTAAAGAAAGATGTTTCGTATCGTCTCTTCAGGTGACGCCCAGCGTCGGCTCTCCTTAAGAGATACCACACTACAACACAAGACAAGAACGACGCCAGAACGTACTGCCAGTGAAGACGCCTCAATGCTTTGTAAATCACCATCCATATGTGAAGTCTGGCCGATTTCGGGACAAGAACCACCACCTCCTGATTACGTATTGCGGGCATGGTGAACTCAATTTCGTCAGTCCCGTAATATTTTAAATATATCTCGTTCACAGCGATATCGGTGCGTCTACTGATCAAATCCGCCATCGCGCCAGTGAAAGTGCCGTTTTCCAATTTGTACCCAATTTTTTCGTTCTGCTTCGGTGGTATAATTACAGGTGTAAAATTCATGTACTTGGCAATTATATTTAAAACTCGTCCGTCCCTTCTTCTGCTGATCCACTTGCCTGTGGCGTTGTCATACTGAAGAAAAGCTGTAGGCACATCACTGAACATGCTGACGTTAAGAGTGTAACCATGGAGATTAGTAGTTCGTTGTAAGTAAGTTTTAGGTAGCTCGTGCAATTCATCCGCTTTCACCATCCACATTTTTGTTTTTCTAGTCACTTCATCCATTAAGAACGGGTCGTAAGCCAAAATATATTCTACGTCTGACTTCGTCAAAGATTTTATCACGATGAGCACGTTCAGAATCCCACGATCGCTCCAAAGACGATCAAATATATTGTGATGTTTACTTGTCGTGTCTGTTTCACTGTATGATATGAGGATTAAGAAGTTCTCTTTCGGTCTCCAAGTGCTCTGCGGGTACTCCTTCCAGCCACTATCCAAATACCGAGTGAGAGACGAAGAATTCGGTGCAATGAGTAAGTGGGAATGTTCTCTGGAAGGGGTGTACCGTCTTCGAAGCTCGGCATGTCCCACTGTCAAAATAATTGGAATATCCAAAAGCCTGTTAACTTCAGAGACTACATGGGTGACATATGAATGAAATGTTTCTGATACTGACTCGAGAATTATCACAGACAGAACGCGAGAATTTCTGAAATGATACAAACACGCTGTCCAAAGGAGAGTTCTGTGGTGCGTCGTAGAAGTTCTCCTCTGCTCTTCAAACTGTTCTGGATGTAGTCTCGCCAAAAGTCCCGTCGGTTTAGAATAGGTCGTACAGAGAACAGTAAGTGTTAATAACGGGAATATCACCAACTTCATGTTCGTTAATTTAAACAATATGACGAAATGTCACGTAAAATGAAATGTAAATATAGTTAATTAAAGCCTGGCTCAGTTTCTACGCAGTATTAAACAGTATGTGCAAAGCTCATATGGAGTGTGCAATAAAGATTCAGTTTGGAATTATTTTCTCTACTATACACTTCCACTGTTGTTTCTTGTACCTGAGATAAAAGGATACACAGTTCATTCAAGACATTGGATGCTAATATTTCAGGCCACTTTTTTCTTGAATTATCGATTGCGCCAATTTAATATTGAAAATTATTTAGTACGTTAATTTACAAAGTCAACAGCATTTCACAGGCCAAAAAAACGTACAGACTAATATTAAATTATACGAGCAAATATTACACGTGTAGAACCCTACGCTGTCACACATAGCAAATACATTCTTCAATCCCACACAAAGAAGCTGCTATAAGATGACGAATCCTTAGACACAGCAGATAATGTATGTTACTTAAAGAATTCAAAACCCGTCTTAGCTGTTTATAAGATACTAGTTCTCTCTCTTGGTTATGCGTGTACTGTTCAACTTATTACGTTTTATTAAATAAACCCGCCTACTTATACTTCAAGTTAACATGTGACCTGTACACAAACTGAAGCTTCAGCGGTCTCCAGGGGATTTCGTATAGACTTATCTTCTACATCTTTACTACGTTCAAATTAAACGTCAGTCCGTAATTACTCACGAGGGAATTAAAAGCAAGTGGAGTTGGATACAAATATTATTGTGACCGGACATACGCTTCTCTTGGGAACAAATATTGGAAATGTATGAAAGCGACATGTTAATTGCGTGACAATTTATTTAACGAGACAAGAACTCTCGCTGTCAAAGTCGAAGAAAACAGTCGACTTACCTACGTCATTCCTTCACTAATACAAAACTATTACTTAGCTTTCTAAATTTGTTTAGCCCCACATACGTCAATGTCAACTACTTACACCGTCTGCTTTGTATATTCCTGGATTCCATCCTGGTGAGCATTTAAGCCAATGAAAATCAGTTTACACACATGAAGACATGGAGAGAATTACTGGTAAAGCTCCATGCATTCTTAACTTCTGTACCAGATACAGCTTCATTATACGGTCGCTTTACCTGCGAGAAAAGAGTTCCTGGTACCCAGAGTGGGCCTCAGCGCCGGTCTCTTCACGGCGTTTGCAAGGCGGACTACTACAGTTAAAACACACCAACGTACATTTTAAAATATGGAATGAAGATTAACCATTCTAGGAAAAATTCCGAATATTTTCGTGTCTCCGAAAATTACGCTTAACTCGTAGCAGGCCTAAATGCCTAATCAGCAAAAACCGAGGAAAGATAATTAATTACGAAATGAATTTATTTTGTGTCCCTGTGCGAACTAATTTCTGATTATGTAGGTGTTAATATTAGCCAAAATTATAAAAATAATCTTTAGGTTATAGTCAAATCCCATGCTCTTTTTACATAAGGCATATATTACATTACACTATTATACATTATACTACACTGTGGAGATTAATAATGAAGTAACATACATTAATAAAATTTTCTCGGTCTATTAGCCGCATCAGTTAATTAAACATTCAAGTGATTCTTAACCAAAGGACACGGCTGATAGTCCTCGTGAAAGGTTTACATCACACGAGTAGCACAAACTTGAACCTTGGTGATGTTTAATGAAAGACAGTCATGAGAAATGTAATATAGATAACGTAGCATAATATAATAATATATATTTCAACAAAATTTAGTATAGTATATGTAGTGTAGTACACAATACTTTAGTTTCTTTTAAGCAAAACATCTTTCCAACAAGAATACTACAGTTCCAACAGCAACCCCAACTGCCCATACCAAGAAAGAGAACTGAAAGTCGAAGAATGCAAAAACCTTCGCATTCCCGGTGTCCTGAAGGTTAGCTCTGCCCTCACGCAAAGCTTTCAGTTGCAGTCTGTAGCTGGCGTCCACGTCCCACTTCCTCACCAGACCCGCCTGACTCATCTTCCCTAGCAAGTTGTGGATCCTCGTGGCGTACGGAGAGCCCTTTGGGATCATGTACGAGACGAAATACTCCCTGGGACTCTCGCTGACGATGTGCAGCTTGTTGGGGAATTTGCCGAGGAACCACAGGGCCTCTCCCTTACTGGTCAGCATACAGGCGTTCCTGTGGTTTGCGATCTGGTGCAACAGAGCGTCTTCAGACACGTCCTGGTGCTGAAGTCTGTCGGCGAGGTTCCTCAAGGCCAGAGACTCGTTGAATGTGTCCAGAAGGTTGCGGTCCAGCGTGATGATGGGTAGTCCCGTCTTGTCAAGTTTCTGGAGAGTGTCGATGTCCGGCTGGAAGCGCGGGTGAGCGACCGTGTCGAGCAGAGAACTCTGGAAGAGACACATGAC
Source organism: Zootermopsis nevadensis (assembly GCF_000696155.1). The sequence goes on along the minus strand of NW_019060500.1, from coordinate 1,083,839 downwards.
GACCAGGCTGAAGAAGAGACAGGATGCGATGAGCAGTCTCTGAGACAAGGCCGAGATCTTCGTGAGGAAACTGAGAGACATCGTGAGGAACACTGCCATGGTGTCAACGGCGTTGGTGAGGAACGACACTTTCTCGCTCAGTCTTCTTAGAACGTACCACACTACCGTGGTGACCAAGAAGACGGCAAGCAAGCAGACCCAGAAGTGGAAGGTGAAGCACTCGGACATCGCTCTCCACCAGGGAATTCGTTGTGCTTTCGGAACTATTACCACCAGCTGCTGTGTGTAGAAGGCGGGCATGGTGAACTCTATGTCTGCGTCGTAGTCCTTTATGTATCTTTCGTTGGCAGAGATGTCTACCCTTTTGTACACCAAGTCTCCCAGTGACCCCGTGAAAACTGATTCAGTTTTGTAGCCTAATCCTTTCCCGTCCCGCGGTTGGCTGATGACTGGGGTGAAGTTCATATATGTGGCGAGGTTCCTCAACACCTCCCAGTCACGCCCTTCGTATGAACATTTTTTAAGTGATCTACAGTTGAATACGGCGTTTGGAAACGAGTGAAGCATTGTGACCCTGACGGAATAACCCTTTAAATTCCATGTCCTCTCCAGGTAAGATCTAGGTAACTCCGCTACCTGCTCTGGCGTAACGTTTATAACGCCATTCGTCTCAAAAAAGTCGTAAACCATTATATCACTCTGCTTGTTGCAAATGTCCATGTACTTTACTATGGTTATTACGTTCAGAACCTGATACTTCGTCCAAAGATTAAGAAAGGTAGATCCATACATGTCCGTCGTGCCACCCGCATGCCAACTGCTATGCAAAATGGTCAGAATTAGGTAGTTATCTCTTGACGTCCACTCATATTGAGGATAAGATGTACTATCATACGTGTAGAGGTATGTATTCATTTCACTGTGAGATATTATCAAGTATGAGTGGTAAGACTCAGGTGGATATTCACGAACGTAGTCCAATGAAATGGGATGAAGCGAACGGCCTGGATATGTTTCAAAAGCTTTGAAGTAAGTCAGTATAATTGGTATATTCAAATGTTTGTACATTTCTTGAATAAGGTCGGCAACGGTGTCGTTCCAAACTCTGTTGTTTAACGACGTTACTGTTACTGTAAGAATTTTGCTAGAACGAAAATGAATCTTAGAAACTGACCAGAATGTTGGATCTTGAAGAAAATCTTCAGTAGCTTCCTTGTCGTGAAGATAATTTGAATCAAACCAATTTATAATCGTCACATGCACGAATAAAGGATATCCCAACAACAAAACTACGTAGCATATGTGCCTCATTATCAGTTTGTTACTTCACAATTTCATAAATATTTCAATTATCTCATTCAATAGACTTTTAATTACATACATCAGTTACCCAGACATTTAAATGTAAATTAGATGCGACGACGAACGACACATCTCCCAATCGGCATTGGTTACTTCACCACTTGTTCCACAACTCAAGAGTCCTCAACAGTGGACGCAGCAGAATACTCGCCACTCAGGCCTGCTTGTCGATTATCGATTTTATTTCCATAGACAAAATAAGGCGACGTAGAATCCCATTAAAGTCACATTCCAATCATTAGGTTATTTTCCTAGTACATAAATCTTACGGTCACTGAAGTTACAAAAACAATTTTTTAAAACGCAAGCTGACTGTGACGAATTGAATGTGACCAAAGCACACGAAGAGACGTATCTCATTTCAGAAAGTAGGATAATTGAATTAATCTGAAGAAATGGATGTACGTCCAGCAAAATAAATCAACTCACATACAGAAGCGTAACTTTCTTATTATATGGTTAGTTTACGACTCTGTGCTGATTACAGAATATATTCAGCACAAAATAATTTATTAAAGTAAAATTATGGTCAAAGTGCTAAGAAGGGCATTTTATAACGAAGTCATGATCCATTTGTAAGAGGAAGAACGCTAAAAGGTCTTGCGCGCCCACAGAAAAAAAAAACATCTTTCAAATTATTTGGTTTCTTCATGGTTATCAACTATTAATCTTCCTACTAATGCGTTTTCCTATCAAAGTAACAGAAGAAATAAATGGTTAAGTATTCAAGTCGTTGTATGTATGAAATTAGCGTCAGAAATACAGGGTAGGAATATGCATCTACTATAAATGACACACACAAAGAAACAATTTGTAATTATGTGAAGAGAAATATATATATTAATATTTACATGCGACCCCATCTAGTGCCGGGGTCAAGGAAGAGAGGAGCTATACCTCCTCTCACCCCAAACGCCTACATGGCGTATAGTGGGACAAACTTTACTTACTTTACATGCGAACCGAGGGCAATGAGTTCGCTTATACCAGAGGTTCCCAAACTTTTATATTTCACGCCCCCCATCCAGAACAAATGCAAGCAAACAGATTTGACATAAAATTTAGCTATGAGTATACAGCACTGTAAGACAACTAAACTGCCTCAACCAAGCAAACGATGTTAAAAATGTTTCTCCATATTTCGTTAAAAACATTTTTCATACAAACAACCACCCCACCCCCCAGGGGGCGCGCCCCACACTTTGGGAACCTCTTTCTAATATGCTAGATGACGCCTTACAGATCCCTACCAAATTTATTTCATATCGACTTTAACATTTTCCTCCCATTTACGCGCAAGTCTCCCACCTCTACAGGGTTTCTTACTAAATTTAAAGGAACTTTATCGTGGTTGTTATGCAATCTACAAACCCAGCCCATCTCGTACTAATTGATTTATCAACCTAATCACATCAGATATGCCGATTTTGAATAAATCATGTTGTTTTTCGTATTATATGTGTCATGAAGAATTATCTGGTACTTCGGTCACTCTCCAGTTCACGTGAAAAAACCGAAACTCGAAACCACGACATTCAAAATGATGAATCAGTTTTGAAATGTTACGAAATCTGTGGGAAATGCAGTTTACGAGCCGCCTCTGATACTGTGCTTCATGTTATTTCATCCTTCCCATTTCTTTATCCTCACCTCCTGCTGTCATACACTGGAAATCGGTTTCGATCTCTCGAAAGAGCACTTTGTCCCTCAAAAGGTTAAGTCCAAGTCCTCTCAGGTACTTAACAGACTTACATAAGACATCACACATTTCAGTGAGTGCTGATCTGACAGACACATGGGAAAAAGAATTTCGGCCTACGAAGCTCAGGAAATATAATACTGCATTTCGCCTCGCCTTTCATAAGATGCTTTAAAACGAAAAAGTCCGTACATAATCCCGCCATGTTGACGACTATATGAGTTTAAAATTCCTTGTTAATGGTATTAATTTTTATGAGGCAACGTTTTCATAATGGCCAGTACATAAATTAAACTGGGTAAGACAACATGCATCAGACGCTTTGAAACAAAAGCATTTAACTTAAATGTGTCTGACGAGATTCGTTTAAGACGATCACCAAACTGTCGGAAGGTAGATAAAAAGATAAACAGACGAGAAAATAAAATAAGGGGTTGACACAAGCGATCTGATTTGTATCATCAAGGTTCCGGGTTCAAATCCGAACCTCGAGAAAAGCTATCGTGAGCAAGGTTTTTCGCGAACTTTCTCTGGCCTTCCAATGTTGAAATAGCAATTTTAATTAAATTAATTATTAATTGATCATCTATCTTTCGAAGCCACACAATTTAAATTAACTCAGAGTCGTTAAGTAAGTAAATAAGTAACTAAATACGGTCTTGAAACCAGGGACCCTGATGCCACTCATGCTCCCAGGCCACAGAAGTGAACGCGCGCACATACGCCATTACAGCCACTCGTAATGAGCTGAGCTAGTACGCCAGTTAACGCTCTGGAATTACTGCTAAACCCGGCGCATGTAAATAAAACAGCAACACCCCCATGGCTGTACATGCACTAAAATAAGCCGACCGTTCCAAAATCGCTGTGTGTTCACGGTCGTGTAACGATTTAGACACATTCTTTTATAGTTGTTTTTGTTCTTAAATCTATTGCATTCTCACTACTAGAATGTGTTTCATCTTCCATGATTTATTCTGACATTATTTGTTAATATTTTCACAAGGTCTTTGTGTGTTGATGTCTTGACAGATGCCTGGTGAGATTTGAGGTTTTTTACGGCGAACAGTATGGCGTCGGCTGTCGCGAACAACCCAGAAGACAGCCATCTTCAGACTCGCCACCGCGATAACCTCAAATCTCAATTTGTTTACCACTTACAAACATTCACCTTGAAAAACTTTCTTACAAGTCGTTTAACCATAATTATATTAACTGTAGGAGCCCTCGGGGATGTCCGTGCGGCCAGCTGCCATGCTTCTGTTTCTGTAACCATAGTTCCTAACCTACTACACTGGCAGCACAGTCGCCATACTTCCTCCGAAACATTAGTTTGTATTGGAGTAGATGGACCTACGTCTCAGAAGATAAGACTTCATATTCGTCGCTGTGAGAACCTAGAACCCCACCTAAAAGTTCATGCACGTGGCGTGCAGTTTTCAGCAACTCGGGGTTCTGCGTTGTAATCTCGTTGCACATGGGCCGATGTTGCGTGGAATTAGCCTTCAGAAAGCGTGACGCAATAGTCTCACTTCTGTCATGTTTATGTTGGTTCAAGAGTGGAACTTGAAGGCTATTACAAGTTGATCAAACGTGACACTACGCGTAAACTGGTTTATTCTTTCGTGTACCCCATTCGAACTGCCTGTAAATTATGCACCTGTCATAATAACATGCACGCACTACCACCCCCTCCTCCCAGCTAACGAGCTTAGTGGTGGAGTAGATGCACCATTATTTACAGAAAGGGTTTCGTTTGAATTGGACGCACAACGAATATCACTGAAATCCCCCCCCCCCCCCGCCCATAACATCCTAACCATACCTTGATTCGTAATTAGCGCATTGATAATTTATTGACACTCAATATTATTTGCTCTTTTAATAACTCTTTATCAACTGAAAACTACTGCGAAATAATTTCATTGATGTCGGTACTGAATTTTACACTAAATTCTTAAAAACAAATATTATGTTTCTTATGTATTTAAAATCGTATTAATAAACAACTTGCAACCCCAAGTTAAATTTTATTAACTAAAAATCTGCGTGGACAAAATTCCTTCATTAGAAGCCGACGTCGCTTCGGTATTCAAGAAATTCCGCGTCTTTATGGAGTCAAAAATTTAATTACCGAATTCGCAAAAGCCTGTCTTTGAACCTAAATTTGTAATTAGGTGAATCATACTCTCACAAACTCTTTTATGGATATCTATTTTAATATTATCCTCTCATCTATGCATTGGTCTGTTATGTAGTCTATTACTCAAAGGATTTCCCACCGAACACTTTGTAATCATTTATTATACATCCCATATCAGCAATATGTTCCGTCCATCCTAACTATCCTCGTTTTCATCAACGAATAATAACAAAATTTGGTACACGTAAAATAAAACAAACTAAATGTATACGCACATAACTTCAAAAACACTTTAAACTAGTAGGCATGTGTTTTACAGCATTTGTTTCTATACAAAATATTATATGACCGAACCGGTATAGTCACGCAGGTAAACGCAAGCATGCAACCATCTTCTTTCAATGTGAGTAATGGACAGCGGAGGAAACTGTGTACAGAAAACAAATTCATACATATTTAGTAAGATTATCAGATTTTGGCACTTACCGTAGCTTGCGATGCTTCTTCATAACTTATCTCGTTCTTCTCAAAGCATTTCACAACACAGGTCACACTAAAACAATAAAAAACTATAACAAATAAACAGAGAAACGTATCGAAGACCGACACCGCTACAAGAACACTCGTGACTACTTAATCCCCACGCCATCATGTGGTCATTATGAGAAACTACGGAAAACAAATGAAGACGAAAGACCTCGTTAAAAGATCAGAAATTGACCATCCCTACAAATTTAATCAGAATCAATTCAAAACAACTCTCATATTGTAAAAATTATTACGTTATAATGGAATATATGAACTATTTCAAAGACATTATCCAAAGTACAAACTGCATTATTTAATAACACCTTCGATATATTTTATCGATAATATAACAGCTAAAAAAACATAATTAAAATTTAAAAAAACATTTTTTATTAACACCTCGTTGCTTTTAAAAACAATTCTTATATCCTCCCTTCGCGAAATATGCCCCCCCCCACCATTTAATTCTCACTGATTTCATCACCGTGCAGAATAGCGTCCCTATTAGAGAAGTCGTGCAGTGTTACTTAATCCACTCTCATTTTCCAACCTGTTGAAATCACATGAAACATCTCGATAAACCAATTGGTTTAAATACCGCAAGAAATAAAGTTGGAGTATCATTTTGCCACTAAAACAGGCGGTGCCAAAGCACCTCTCACCCCCCCCCCCCACAC
>NW_019060500.1:1042683-1057531 GCF_000696155.1 Zootermopsis nevadensis | reverse complement strand
GAGGAGGCTTGGTGAAGTGCAACAGAGGTTTCGATGGATGGTATTCCCTAGAGCGGCCGACAGCCACGGGGTTTACATTGGTACGAGCAAGGATGTAACATTGACGAAATGGGGAAGAACGGAGAAGCAAAAGTCCTGTCCCTCAGGATCGCTTCCTTACTAGGAACATCTCTTTCGTGGTGATATTCCATCCAGAGAATTGAACGATGTGCTGATTCAGCTTCGTCTGAACTTCTCAAATACGGGCCTAGATGCGACGTTTTGTTTGGATACAAGCAGAAAGAAACTAGGATTGTAAACAAAGCACGAGACCAAAAAAAATCATAATACTAGGGTATAAAATACACATGCAAACATGCTTTTACGTACCGAGCCCGTCTAATTCCAATTTTGATTTGATACCATAACAACATTTGGTATATGTGGTACAAATAATACAGTGATATTTCAGGGTCTCATGGAGACGAGTATGAAGATCTGTCTTCTGGGAAGTTGCGCTGTGTAGTGTGGGAGATATTGTCAGACGTTTCGGAGGTGTTTGCTGCCTCAATTATTAGAGTCATAAAGACAGCCATGGTCATACAAATTATAGAGGGTCAGTTTTTCTGTCATCCGATAACTTCATCTTCCTCAAGTTCACATATGCTGACCACCCGACTCTCAAATATCCCAAGCACACTCACATAAAACTGTAATTAAACATTATTTGATATATTTTAAAATATAACGAGACAAGATTGAACTTATTATGAAATATAAATTTCATGATTTGTACAAGCAGGAAAACTGATTCGTAATGATATTCAGCTTTGTACATCCCTGAAGCGTCTTTCCCCTCCAGACCTCACGTGGCGACACTCGTTCTAGTTGTGTGTGTGTGTGTGGGGGGGGGGGGGAAATACTTGGAGGATAAAAATTCGATGGAAAATCCGATATTTAACCTTCCTGCACTCAACTTCAGTTGATACGTGCACGCAGTGATTAGGATTTTAAGGTTACAGATAATTATAAAATCCACTGTATTTAAAAAGCGTGTAATTTATAGTATTAAAATTCGTAGATACTGAACTCCGAACAATCGGCGAGCCGACTTCCACTTTCCCTCTGCTCGCATCTCCCTCTGTGTGTGTGTAATGGCTGCCTCGAGGGTGAGTCAGCAGTGTCTGAAGAAACAGAAAGTCATCGGGGTCCTCAAGGGAGACTGCAGGGATTGACGAACACTTGAATGGCTGCTTCTCGGAACGAAACTTCAAGAAGTTAAATAACTCGGGCCCCATCCGTCGCTGCCTCGCAGCATTAATTGAACACTTCCGCTGTCTGGAACACCGTCTCTGAGATTCGGTAGAGACAAAGCATGTTCACAGTGGCCGGTTAATTTAGAATAACTTTTAATACATATTTTTTTTACATTATTCTAAGTTTACTTTATCTATCTCCGTAGAACAGAACCCTTGAAAACACGACGGCCAACGAACTGTTCACGAAATTACTTGCCTTTTATAGAACACGAGGTTTAGTAACAAGACCCCAAATTTCAAATTTCGTCCTATCCCCAGATAAAGCAGTCAAGTCCATGACCTCATACCTTGTGTTTTAACACACGTGCTACACGTCCCGCCCACAGTTTAGGTTAGGTTAGGTTAGCTTCTGTACTAACATGTGGTGAAGAAATCAGATGTATATGCACCGTTATGAAATTTGAAGATATGTCTTTTAAGATAGCCCTGATGACGGAGGCAGACAGCACCTCTGAAACGTCAGTAAACCTCTGCCAGACTACACGGCGGAATGTCACGGAAGATTGTATTTTCATGCTTGCTGCAGAAATACCCTGAAGTCTGATGTCCCAAAACTGAATTGTCTACTTTACGGAACCTTGTATCTTGGCCATCCAGTGGCTCTATCGGGAGGTTTTCTGTGAACATTGTTCACGTTCTGGGCGGAAAATGTGTGCTGTGTAGCAGAAAAATAAATAAACAAAGGAATGATAAAAAGGTAAAATAAAAGAAGGTCACAAACAGATCCAGTTTCTGAAAAGTTGTGTCCCGTTCGGAATACCAGATGATGGACAAAGTCCAGAAATTCAGTAATGCCATTGGATACTCACTTTTCAGATTCACAGCATGGCCGCCTTTATTCCTCATATAAGAGAATGAAGAAAACACGAACATCAGATACGTGTGCTTGATGCGAAGATATTTTAACTTCCTTATCCTGCCGGATGCAATATAAAACACGCCTTACAACACCCGAAACAGGATGATCTTGGTATTTGACAGCCGGCTTCCTCAAAGTCAACGTCATATTTCATTTTTGGGTGTTAGGAAAGATTTCCGTTTTTCAATTTGTTTGAATAAGTTAGTTTATATAAGTTTATAAATTGACCTCATGGCGTACACAAAGCTAGGACAGAACTTCTTTCCTTATGTAACGGAATGTTTTAAATTAGTTCTATGATTGATTACACCTAGGCCTCTTCTCCAGTCTACGTTATGGAGTCTGATGGTGAAACAGATGACGGTCTGCTTGCGTACAAGCAAGACTCAACACAGAATATGGCCCGGGGGGGGAAAAACTTTTACGAAGCTCACGAATTCTTTACAGCAGAAAGGATCTTGCGGTTGAACCAATAATTTCTAATTTCCTATGATAATATAATGGTTAAACAAACTTCACATGCCAGTAAACGAAGGTCGTATTTGCTTGGGCAAATCTAAAGTAAAGACAAACACAGTAATGTTTTTGAAAAGTATCTTTTTGGTTAAAAATCGCTTCTCGTATATAGAGTTGGATGTGTGCGATGGTAAATTGGGCTCCCCCCCCCCCTCCACAACGATACCGTATAGAATGTCTGTCTATCGGCTTGTATACTTTAGGCAGGCAAAGAGAGGGAAAATTATAATCGAATTAACAGGCGTTTTACTCAGAGAGGGGGACAACAAGACAGCTAAAGCATCGTTAAGACACTGCGTATAATTCAATTTGTATGTTACAGACGGTCGGAACAAACAAGTGATGATCAAGGAAGCTTTCAAGTACGGGGGGCTTTTGTTGTGTCCATCCCTACAGCACGAAGCTACAAACGTAATTAAATTGCGCGTTAATGTAACAGTATATCTACAGATCTACGTTGCAACCCAATGCCGTTGCAGTTTCTCTATTCATCACACCGAATAATATTCCGGGATTCGGAATGGACGCTAACAACAGAATCGATATGAAGAGTCTTCAGTCGTCAGTTGAAGGCGATACGTTTAGCTGTTTCTGATGTTAAATCTCTGAGTAGAAGTTAACAGAACAAATTTGTTCCCACACACCAGAGGGAGTTCAGACTTTCAACTTTCAAGCAACAAGAAACTCAGTAATTTCTTATGTTTCACTTTTTCAATAGTGTGCAAGAGAGTAGCCAGAAGGTGTTATAAAATTTTACAAAAAAAATTCTTTCCTTTGAAAGAAATATACTACGTCCAGGCACACTTTTACAGATAACGATGCAGGCAGCAAGGACCTCTAAACCGTCGTTAAACTTATATCAGACTACACGGCGCAGCAACCCAGAAGAAGCCATCTTCATGTCGATTTTTAACATAAAGTTATAGATCGTCGTAGATGTAGTTTTGTCATGTTTTATACTATGAGCTGTTTCCTGGATAATCGATAAAACTGTATTTGTCTCTCGTGCAAAGAAAGGATTTGAACGTTTTCAATCTCAAAGTCACCTTAGAATTCATTATGTCTATGTCTAATGCATAGATTCATCAAAATTCGTTCAGTAATTCAAAAGGTATAGCATGTGATCAGACGGACAGATCTTTAATATTCCCATACACTGTGTGATTTGTGTAAACAACGCGCATTAAACAAAACAAAAAAAAATCCAAGAATTCCACCCACCACAACTGACTTTGTATCGATCAGATTTCGAGCAAGTAACACATCTGCTGCGCTGAACTGTCAGCTAAGCGCTGAGGAGCAGAACAGAAAGCCCTCGGGTCATAAACATTATTAAATTTCAATCAGAAACAGGATACGCTTTATGTAATTAAGTGGAAAGTTAAATATGTACCTTCAATCTGCATTTCATATTACATAAATAGGTTTATTTGCTGAAACTATATTAATTTGATCGCACAAACCAGTCAGCAAATGTCTAACTGTCCTCTGTGCATATATCTTTCGTAGCAATATTACAATCAGATACAGATAACAAGGTACTATTATATAGTTTCTCTGCTTTTCTTTAAGTAAGTTCATAAAATGAAAACAAAATGGAGAGATGCCTGTTAGAATGTCTAGAGGTACGACTCCGAGATTTCACGAGAAATGATCAATAAATTTTGTGTTATGATTCACAACTAAATTCTGATAGAATCAGAATGTGTACTTAATTTTCCTTTCGCCCCAACAAAACAAAACTGATAACCAAATACAACAACATAAGTCCCACAAAAATTGGGAATATTATTGTATAATTAAGTGACTATCAGTTTCCCATGAGAGACTCTATTTCTTCAGTAATTTCCAGAATCGACATTTTTAAGTTGGTCCAGACATACTCAAAAATGTCCTCTGTCTCAGGTATATTTAACTCTCGCGTCACCATGGTACTTGGCTTTACCCTTCTTATCAGGTGATCGACTACCAGCGTGCGCTGACAATAATTTCATTGCTCTATTGAATGAGAAACGTAATAATAGGCTATACTTCTGCGCAAATTAAAACAATTATTACTGCCTCACGAGCTGGGGCTCTAAGACACAAAACAATCCTATACGTCCTTTTCCCCGCCCATGAATACAACTGGTAACGGATGACATGGTTTAACACCACTATCTCAACACTACACGCAACTCGCGTTACAGTAATGTGTAGCGGGACGGTCTATCGCGCAGCCCTCAGGCGTGCAACAATAAACGAAGCAGGTTCCACAGATCATACACACGGAATGGATACTGACAATTACAGTTGCTACTGTTGCCTTCTTCAAGACGTAATCTTATTTTAGCTCCATTATATTACATTACTCGCATTAAGTGGGCATGTGGAAAGAATGGTACGCTAAAATATGCAATGAACTATCTTGCATTACAGGTTCTAAATGTCCTAGCCAACAGCGACCATTATCGGTCTGTTATAGGTCGTTCAATATGGCCGCACAACTACCCTGCTAACTAATTAAAATAAAATCAATGATATTATTTTATCAAATGTTTCGGCATCTCGCATTAAGGGAATAATAGATATTTTGACTTTCTTTTAGAACAGAGCACTGAGGAGAATGCATGTTCTTCAGAAGGTGGACGAAATTCAAAGACACAGAAAACTGCATAATTAAGAGCTACGTCAACAGATCGGGTGGGCGAGGAAAGTGGCACGCAAGGGAGACACAAGAGATTCATGCAAAATTTTGGTTGGATAATATGAAAGAAAGCCTGTTTGTCAGTACCACTCTCTTCATGACGTGTTCACACGCTGAAACGTCTTTTATTTTTAAATAGACGTGTTTACTCGCCCCCGTGGTCGCTGACTTCGCTGTCTTCTGAACCATGTAACGTTCCCAACTTACAGAACGAGGTTCAACCCCCTTGGCTGTCTCGTTCTCTTGGCAATTCATGTTATTTATGTGTCTGACCCTTTTAAGTTTGGATATTCATGTATATGGAAGAGCGCTGGTTGAATATGGAAAAACTTGGGTCAAAGCAATAACAGTTTTGTCTGTGCCATATTTTATTATTACTGTGCAACATAAAGGGAAGACTCAACCCGAAACTTTTTCAATACTGGAACTATCATTTGTCTCTTAAATTTCAGTACCAATGGAATAAACATGGTTACAGTATTATTGCCTGCCAATGGATTTCTGTAAGAGGTATCGAAAGAGCATAATATTTTACACAACTTTTGGACAGAGTACAAAATTAAAAGATGTTACAGAAACACGTTCTGTCCTTTAGCAGGTTTAATTCACCAGTTTTTAACGGAGTTTTATTAAACGCTACATTTCTGATACAAACTGAAAGCTGTCAGGTAAATATAATTGCGAATCGTGTATAAATAACTATGTCCTTTTGGCAAAAGACCTCAAATATTCAACTGACCTAAAATCAAATTCCGCCACTGAACATGATCGTGAGTCAGCTCTGTTCACAAACCAAATTAGTGGAAACTTCAAATCAGTAGAACTACTACTAGTAGTAGTAGCCACAGCAGAAATTTTTTGACTCTGTAAGTAATAGGGTTTTTTTTGTAGCTGAGCGGTACATGGATTGTGCCTGTAATTCTATTAGCTTTCGTAAAGGTAATTTGCCGCTAGACTGAATATAGTTAGAGGAAAACCTAGTAACAGAAGGTGATATAAATAGTTGGCTAGGGAAAATGAGTTGATGACAGTTGAAACACGTGAGTAATGCAGTTTCGCTTGTTTTCCTGTCTACAAAGTGCGCATTCATTTGCAAGGAATTGAAAGGAATGCGATAATAGAAGGATATAAAAAAAGTCTGTAACAAATGGGGAAAGGGAAACGTGAATTTTGGACAGAATTTAATAATTTAATAATAATCCCAACTCAGTCAATTATGGGTACAGTACATCTATGAGAATTAGATTCAGTTTGGTTTCAATGCATTTCGGATACAGTACAAGCTTTGAAGCTGGTCGGCTGTGGAGCACAGAGGGTAAGCCTCCCTATTATCCCACCCCACTATTAACCCCGTTCCCTGTAACTCTCTTGTAAACATGTACTTTCCCTCTTCAATGTACCACTGGTAGTGCAACACTTCACAATCAGAATGGTTCATACACCATGGGTCATAAAATTTTATAAAATACTTTAGAAATAAGACACTTCAAGTACGTATACAAAAAGTGTCCTAAAATGTTCTGCGTCATTGCATTTCACACCTTTATAACAAACTACCAGCCTTGTCGAATCATATTTACACTTAAATTTAAAATTAAACTACCCCCTCCTCGCATGGAGTTTCTTATATTTCTATGCAATTAAGCAGCAGTCTTAAGTAAGTTTCCGTCACCAGACCATTATTTACAGAGAGTAAATACATACAAGATCCTGGAATATATACCGTCTTATGTTAATATGTGTTTCAACATGTGTGTTACTAGGTACAAGTATTTCAATTTTATAAAGAACAACGCTAGCTAAAATACTCCGTTTTGTGGCTATAAATTCGGACACAGCCGTATAGAAATCCCAGCGAAAGTATCAGTTCACAGACTGTATCATTCATAAAACAAACCATACTGAAATAACAGAAATGTTTATGTGTTCAAAAAATTAAACTCTTTAGTAACGTAACAGAAACGCGCGTTTATAACATTCTGACCCTTCGACGTAGGACGAGAAAAAGATTTATAAGGACTCATGTGGACCCAAATAACATTTACAATTTAAATTCCAGCCTCAAAGAAATCAAAACACTACTCAGTTACACAGACCAATTATTTAATACCGTTGTTTATTATGGGAACTACATAAAACCAATAAATTCCTGACACATATTCAACAGAATCGTTTAAACTATTTAAATACACATGAGGGATTAAACTTTTTTCTTTCCAAATCACTGAACCTGATTTGAAAAGGAGATACTGGGAACACAAAAAGGAGGACATCTACAATTCATGACAGACGTAAAGAAAATCTTTTCACTGAAAAGGGGAATGTTGGAAAAAAACTTTCATCCTCCCCTCACAAGTTCATCTAGCAGTAAAACCTCAATACGGACACATTACCCCCAGAATTACTGTGTAAGTGTAAAAACGATTTAAGTACGCGAAACGCTGACAAGTGGACAAGATTGCATTTTTAGAGGAATTCTGAGGTGTTGAAGACAACAGAGTTGTGCCAAAAAGTAGTCAAAATTACATAAATCAACTGAGAAATTCGAGTGAAAATCGAGTAATATTACTGAAGAAAAATAATTCTGATACAATTAACAATCAAACACGTTACTGAGTAAAGTATATTAGATATTTCACAGATATCTGTATTCGTTTCTTCTTCTCCTGAAAAGCGACGTTTCGTAACTTCAACTTCTTCTCCGTAACAGAGCATACAATCACCAGTCGCAAGATTAATTACGTTATCATTTGACGTATAAAGCCAGTCTTTGGAACAAGAAACAGATGGAAGTACAAGGCAGTGGTATTTCTAACAGTAAGAGAACTTTTTATTTTTTATTTGTAGTGTTCTGTCTGACGACAGGTCCATATGAACAGGATCCTTCCATCCTTTTCTCGGACTGGGACCTGTTCATATACGTTCTTGGCAGATGATCCAGAAGTGGTTTGCCATTGCCTTCTTCTGTGTGTGAATGGGATGCCACGGAGAAACCGGGGAAGCCCCCGGAGGAAAACTCCGTGTTGCCTAGACCACGGCCTTGCCCAACACAAGTTATAAATTCGGGCACCGCCGGGAATCGAACCCGAGACCCCAGGATTACAAGGCCAGCGTTCTAACCGCTAGACCACAACGAAATTAATATTGGTATCATTATTTATTATTTACTAGCGCGTGGTTAACTGGTGTCTGCTTCATATTACAGAAACAGAAAGAGAGGAATGAAGAAAAGCGATAAATACAGAAATAAACCTTCTTTGTTCAAGTGGCAGCTCAAATAACATGATTACTACAGCTTCATATATAACAACGTTTATTCCATCAACATATTAATCATTCGTTTTAAATTTGCAACGCAAATTAAAATAACGAATAATTCGATTCTGAACTAATTCACCGAATTAACAATCGCTATTTACAAAGCTGTTACGTGTTTGTGAATCATTAAATACCGATACGTTTGTGTACGACCGCATAACATACGCGGGCACCGTTACAGTTGCATGTAATAATATATCAAAATAAATAAAGCATATGGAGCTTTCATATGAAAGGTGATGAAATAATACGTTTGCTTTCAGATTATGTGTAAAAAATAGATTTTAGTTTGTTTTACTTAAACAGACTATGCTTCGTAATAAAATCTGCGACCCTTTCGAATCGTTTCAGTTTTGGGTTTGTGTGGCAAACCTGATACAAGTTTTCACTATTATTGAACGTCAACAAACAAGGTGAAAATACTATCTAGTTCAGAGGTTTCAATAAGATTAAATTACATTCTGCGTACTACAACTGCCTATTGCAGCTGGCTGTACTAAGTTCACTGTTGTGTTCTAGACGCCTTGATCACATGGGGGCCGGCTTATGGTCTGGAAAAGTCGCTACGTATCACAGAATTATGCAATTTGTTTATTACGTTTCGAGTTTCCCAGGAGCTATGGCTCGCTTTACGAGACATTGTATATAAAACTGAAGCAGCTTCTACGATCAGCACCCATAAGACACTGCAGAATTCAGCAGCAAAATAATAATGGAACCGTAACAATTTATGAACGCGTCATTCCGCAACTTCACTTTTACGTCCGTTCGTTTGTTTAAAACCAAATACAAAGATATATAACATCTAAACATAACAGAGAGTACTAAATAACTACTTATTTGTTATTCAGTTTCCAAAATGTTTTTGTCCTATCAGGGTCATCATAACCGGAAACTTCTTATGTAATAGCTAATGATAACACATTATTACATAGTTTAAGTAGTTATGCACGAGTCTCACTTGATGCTAGTCCTGGGAGGACCGACATATTTTGAGAACAGAATACTAACTAACTTACTAACTAGATGGCTTACAGAACCCGAAGGTTCATCACCTAATTCACCAATGCCCTCCACCGGACCATGTCCTGGGTCAACAAAATCCATTCTCCTTCAACTCATATCTCCCAAAGAAATGAATACTAGATAATATAATTATTCAATGTTTTCGGTTACATTTGGGTGGTCCAATACCTGTGTCGTAGAAGTCTGCCGCCTGGGATTGGAACCACTGTGTGACAACCATCTCCGCCTCTCTTTCATTCTCAAAACGCTGACGCTGACGCTGACCGGACAGGAATTTCTTGAGGTGTAGGAAAAGATGGAAATCACTGGGAGCGAGGTCCGGGCTGTAGGGTGAATGATTAAACACCTCCCAGCTGAACTCCTGCAGGAGACTCGCTGTCTGTCGAGCCGTGTGCGGCCTAGCGTTATCACTGACCGCACTTCACAGTCGGCGGGAGCTGGAATAAGAACCTCCATCTTCAACAGCTGCAACGATGCTACTGTGAGAACGCGGGAAGTACCGTTAGTGCATGCGCCATGCTACGTCATTGCTCTATCACGTACGCACAGTCGCTTCGCTCAATATAAGGTTTGCTAGCTGTGGGACGAGTGGGAAACTTACTTTTGGGACGCGCCTCGTATAATACTCGGTAATGTAATTTATTTAATTTATTTTAGATGTAGATTATATACTATGTATAACCTGAATTATACACCAACAACTTTGGGGGTACAAAGTTGAAGAGAAATTATATCTGAGGGTACGCGAACACAAAAGGTTGAATACCACTGGTCTATGGAATAATGCTTTGTTAGATATAACTGCATGGCTTCTAACAGCGTACTGAAGTGAATACAGGCTTTAATTAGTATAATCACGGCAGATACTTAGAAACTGTGATCGTATGTTCGAAGACTGCTAGAGAAACTTTCGTGTTTATAGCGACTACGTTGCAGGGGCGCCAACATAACAAAGCCTATTTAGGCGTCCATCCAGTCTCCTATAAAATAGACATCTGAGACTCTCTCTCTCCGGTGGTCAATCAGGCAAAGCGTTAAGCTCCAGATGGCTGTCTTCTGAGTTGCTGCGCCGTGTAGTCTGGTAGGAGTTTGCCGACGTTTCAGAGGTTCTCTGCCATCTTCAGACTCACCGCCGTGGAAACCTCATATCCTACGTTAAGCTCCACTTTGTGTTCAGGTTAAGTATGTGGAGTTATACCATGCGTCTTTATAGTATTGTGTTTAATTAAGCAGGGGGTCTTTATTTTACCCGTGGAAGCGTTTCTCCTCTAACTGGGAGAGTGGTATTATATTCGGATGGGAGATGCTTCAGAACAGTTGAATTACCTGCACAGCGAAAAAATCTCCGTGCAGCTAATTTCCGCGCGAAGCACCAGTTCAGTTGTTTATTGCCAGCCCTCTTACAAGTCACTGCAGACTTCCATTCTGCAACAGCCACGTAAAATCCACACCACAGGCTTCCTTGCACAGCGTCAGTCTGGTGGGATTAATCTGGCAAACACGGTATACTTCGACTATTCAGATTTGTGTTAGGAACAAAAAGCACGTTCATAAATTCCTTGAACAAACACCGTTCATTAACACCATCTTTCCCATCGAAGGAGAGCAGCGTAAAGAGACGGACTAGGAAAAAATCATAAATGGCTGAAAGCGAGATACAAGAAGTAAAACAGACTGGCAAGCAGCCAGAGAATTATTGAGGCGTACCAAATTCGGTGCGAAGAGAAGGTCGCCCCTTATTTCGGTCCGCGGCACAGACACTACAGCGGCTCCTTGCTGCGTGGTTCCAGCAGATAATGTCAAAGTTGCTTCTCCATCTCAGTCTTAGAAGAAGAAGAAGAAGAAGTCAATATCTTAATTACATCAGCACTGGAGCTAGCTGCATCTTTAGGGTAAAACCCCTGTCGTACTGTATGCATGGAGTTCAGAAAATATGGCTCCCCCAAGGTAAAAGGTTACACCACACAACCAGAAGGAGTGTGGAGTGCTGCCTAAGATATGCAAAAGCATGCTTCATTCTGTCAACGAAAAAGGGCTATGAGAATATTTAATTTTGCAAATATTTTATTAACGTTGGAATGTCGGAATATACTATCACGCCTTGGTCTGTAATTCACTGTCAAAGCTATATTCATTTACGCTATCATCAGCAAATCGCCGTTTGTTCCGTTCTTAAATGTGATATATACTACATTCAAGATACTAATACTGAAAAAAAACCCTTCTTCTTTTTAATATAAAACAAGATTTTAAAGTTTTACTCCTTAGAGTACGCTGAATTTCCAAAGATGTTCTTCACGCCACATCACGGGATGCCACATCTCAGATAAAATGTGGACTTACATCTGTCTTACTCGAAAGAAATAACAAATGCAACAATTATATCCAAAGTCACTGTTGCGATCCGAGTTCATTGTGAGACAACAATAAACTCAGTTTCCACTGTTGCAACAACGTGTTCCGGCAACGATGTAATTTCTATGTTGCACACATAATCATTAAATTTCACATCATTATGCGCAAACCTTTTACAGAACTGAAAAACAGTTTTCTTGTCCCAACGTGCTTGGCAATTTTATTAAACCCAATCAATACGCTTTATTTGTGCATTTGGATCTGTAACTCCTCGTCCCCCGACGACTCCACGGCGCGGTGCTTAAACAGAGGGAAACCTTCATTATTTTCCTCAGGCACATCGTAGCACTGTGCTCAATAACTGTTGTTAATCTAAATTACGATCAGAATGTAGTATATTAAGACACCCAACTGTGTACTTACAACGACAGATCTCAAATCTCACGTGTATCTCACATGATTTTGTGAAATATCTGACAACTAATCAGCTTGTGTAAAAGTCGTTAAATAACATACACGCCAGTCAATTTATTCCTGAGTACAACGTTCCGCCCTGGTTAATATTTAACTTTAACACTTGTTTGGAGAAGGCAGTTTCATGGCGTGACATCCCATCAACCGTAGGATCGTCACACAGGGACCCATGCGTCACGCCATTAACAATACACTTAGTTATCTCTGTTGCACCTGCCCTCGTGTAACCAACTCTTATCTGTTCAAATAAATGTATTATCGATCCAGAGAACTTCATCACATAACACCCTCCCCCTCTCAAAACCATGTGTACACCCCTAGAAACGGCCTAGAGGCTAGTTGTTAATAACACATTTAATATAATCTATCGACAAATTAAGTTATTTTTATTATGTTTTACATTTTATGCTCTTTCTAATGATAAAACTATGTCTCTGTGGACTCGAGCAGCTAACAACCCTTCTGTCCAACCCCCAGATAATAAATAAATTTATAAGAAATATTGGTAGAATGATATTATTTACAGGGGAAACCGGTGAGGGGCTCGGAAGGAAGCCCGTCCCACCATTAATCCCACGTGGACTGGCCTGGAAACGAATCTGTGTCTTAGCCGTATGAAGCTGGTGGCTATCCGCCTGAGCTACGACAAGGTCTGATTTACTTATTCAAGTCATCCAAACGTTGCCAGGGATATTTTCTTTTCGTCACAACGTACAAACTGGACCTGGAACCCGTTCAGCCTCCTGCAAGATGATATCGAGCCCCATCCCCGGATATAAATCAGCCGGAGCGTGAAACACACCATCCACCTTAATTCATTCTATCGACATTAATAATACGCGGCGTTACGCCTCCAGTCTAACAATCTTCAAGGTGGGATATTTAATCAAGGACAAGGGATTTTTTTTATTTATTTAATTCAACTGAATGTCCCTGGATGTTGTCATACACAAATATTGTTATATTAGTGATTATTAATTTACCGCAACAGCTGATAGTTTTGTAGTCTGAGCATGAAGTTCGTATGAACATAATAAAATTATTATATTCCGTGACTTTTCTGAAGAGAAAACAGAATCCAAAATCTGGTGTTACTAATGATGACGTAGGAGTTAAGCCTACGAATCCGAGTGTCAGGTGGGAATAATGACGTACATGTCAGCCAAAGTCGAGTATGAACAAGATAATTTACTTGTAACTGATTATTTGTTTAGTGATTTATATTAAATATATATAATAGTAACAGCAGCCTGAATTAAGCTCTCATAGAGCACTAGGAATGCGCTTGGATTCCAACACTACGTGCTGCTGCATTATCGAGCGCCAGACTCGATGTTCTGTTTCACCGCGTATCGGTTGCAGAGAGCTTGTGTCTGTCACTTGTTTTCACAGCCGATCGATTGATAGGCACTAACACAAAGACAGCCATAGGCGACACCATGAACAAAATCTAGCCTAAACTAGGGCGCCTATTTACACAGTCTAAAACAGCTCCGGCGAACTACACGATTCCAACATCACGCATAAAATAATTAGACAAAAATTCGCTCTTTTCACCATGTATTATTTAACATAATCAGATGAAAAATAATGAGATACGTGGAACATGCAGCATGCATGTTTTATCTCACCATTCACAAGATATTTCCAGACTAATTATCTCCAAGAAAAACACTTTTCTTAAGAACGTGAAAGTAGTTAAAATGGTTAAAATATCCCCCGCCTTTTATGAAATTGGAACTACTATTACTGGGTAAACAATAGCCCGCGATGATCCTTGATCTCAGCCAGTTCAGTCCAGCCAACATCCTCACATTCTACATTCTTATGACCAATTTTGATATACTGCCACAGACGCATAAGTTTCTCAAGTGACCTCCTTCCTCTCAGATTTCCCAACTAAAATTCTGTACGCATGTCAATTGTTCCTCGGTCTACTGAATCCCTGCCCATCTTAAGCTAAATTACGGAACCCTTGCTGCACTATAAGACTTTGCGCGTTTAAGTACAGATTTGAAATTACTTCGAAATGAATGCTAAATTATATAAAGCAACGTATAAATACTTACATATTTGCAGAATAAGTAATCTTTTTGTCTATTATCTGGTTACCTTTCACATCCGAAAATTCCGTCTACGGCTTAAAACTTCCCTCTATATTATTTTAAGAAAATATAAATTTGTTTAAATCTTGTCAGTCTAATCACGATAAAATTCCTATTAAATATTAAAATATTACTATAATTAACATTTAAATATTTAAAATATATTAAATGATGTTCTCTATCGAAATGTTCGATTTACATTAGATCATCA
>NW_019060500.1:1024684-1038263 GCF_000696155.1 Zootermopsis nevadensis | reverse complement strand
CCCCCCACTTACGGTCCACCTACACTATCATTATCATCGTCATCATCATCATCTCTGCTCTTCCCACTTTCATTTGCAGCCACCTTCTCATTAGTTACATTCTCTCTTCTTCCACATACATCTTCTCACTTCCCTTCCTCATACATTTCCTTTTATTCTCTTTGAAACACACCCGACCTCCGCTAACACATTATCGTCTACGAACCATCAATAGCGGTCTAAGTAACATCAATTCGTCTCTGTTAGTTGAAACAGGATAAAAGGTGACGCACTCCTTCTACCTAATTAAGCACCACGCCATGAACACGCACGGGAGAATGGCTATGACGTGTAATGTTGTGTTCAATGGTTACTCGTGTTTCCTTCCTCAATTCAAGCCCATTTGCTTCTAACCAATCCCGAAAATTATTTTACAAAAGTCAATAAATCATTTACTAACTGACTTCTCTATACAAAAGCCTCTGTCCACCTAACACGGGGTCTGAGGATTGTAAGAAAACAAAGATACAATTTTAATCGAAGTTTCTATATTTTGAAATTCTGTTTCCTATAAAAATTTATATTTGAATAAAACGTACATCAGGATAAAGTTCAGGTTTTGATCTATGTTTCAGAGATGCTTACCGCTTCCGTCGTCAGGACGATAACTAATAGAAGCAGTAAATACCTCCAAACGTCAGTGAACGTCTGCCAGGCTATACGATGAAACTTTCCAGAACTCAGTTAATACACTCATTACTTTCCATGAAATGCATATTACTTGTTACAAACATCTACACACAAGAGGGGGTCGCAGGATTAATCACATGTTCCACTGTTGCACCCACTCACGTGCAGTCTCTTGGCGGCACAGGGGGCTGGATTTATTGGTCGTGTGGGTTATCTCGCTGGAGCATCCGAGGGTGAAATGGCGGTCATAGAGAGCCAGTCCGTTCTGTACACCCCACCCCCACCCCCGTTATATCCTAGTATCGTTTTCTCACAGGGATAATCACGGTGTGACGTAACGATGACGTAGTACGGGATGAGAATGGTCCATACTGAGAGGGTAGAGCTTTCACGAAACATACATTAGCAGTCTGTGTTTCCCCCCAAAAGGAGTATGGTACATCCTCGGTTCAAATATTCCGAAATTCGAATAGAAAACGAAAAATTCATGCGATAAATAACATTCAAATTCTTCATTGGTCACATTGTTCAAGAGGATACTCAAGACAAGTTATAAAACTTCTTTGTTTCTTTCGGTACGATGTTCATTGGTTGGGCATATAGTACGCAAGGATAAGACGAAAAATAATGTGACGGAGATTTCAGATTCTCACGGACGCAAATATGGAGGGGACTGTCTTCTGGTATTTTGCACTATGTAGTTAGGGCAAGCCCTGATGATGGAGGCAGCGAGTACCTCTGAAACGTCAGTATAATTCTACCAACTACACGGCGCAATAACCAAGAAGACAGCCATTTTCGTGAATAAACATATTAATAATTAAATATCAAACTGCAATAAATAAATTTACTGAAACACATATCTTCAGTGGATTCACATGGCAGCACTTCTAGAAATTAATATTTACTAGAATACGTTATTTTTTAAACCGTGTGTGGTTGTTTAACGACGAAACAAATATAGGTATGGATCGCTTTATGCATTACACGTTATATGGTCTCCTAGCAACCATCAGCCACCGAAGACAGAAGGCAACGGGGCAGAGACAAGGAGTTCGTGTTACGTATGTTAATGATAAGATTCCCATGCAAGACATGAGGAACTTATGTTAAACTTTCTGAAGCAGTTGGAGGGATCACGCTTAACTAATCCGCATTTGTTATGTGTGAAGTTCGTAACACGAGAGTCTCCAGTCATCCACCTGTTCAAAGTCAGAACGAAGTCCAATACAGTGTAAAGCTCCTCATCGAAATGCATTATGGGAAGCGTCTGAGGCCCTTGAATACACAAATCCTGGCAGACTTTGAACTCCTGAACCTCCAGCTTCCAATTTTTTGTTCATACCTATAGGCAATGTAGAAACGTCAACCTCGGCCGTATTTACGTTCAAACATGAGTTACGATACGAATTACCTTCATTGCGGTATAAAAGCTTTTCGTACTTTTGACATACGGAACTGACTTTGCCTCTGTCTTCAAACGGAAGACAAAACGTCCGAATAAATACTCTTCGATTCTTGGCTTGAGGGCATTAACTAAGTACCACATTGCTAAAATCACCGCAGTTAAGAAGCAGGATTATTTACAAAACTGTTACAAAACCAGGATGTTAATCATATATTTATTTTAAAAGGACCTATATTAGCTTGCAAGGATTAGGCCATGGTCTATTTAAACATTTTATATATGGGCATTCGCTTAGATACTTAATAAAACCAAGAAAAATGTCATTATACTCGAAAGATGTAGTTGCCTCGTGAATAAAAGTCAATGATGTTAATGAGTTATCAGAGTAGAAAATGATGCAACGAGCGGTAAGGAGACCAAAAGGAAATGCAACGGCTGGCTGATAAATATAGACCAATTCATTTTTATGCAACAGTGAGTGTGTCTTAATTACACTGCGTATTCTCAGTCAACTTCGGACATTAAATTTCATTTTCATCGAACGACATTTTGCGAAATTGTCTCACTCCAAAACCGTCAGTAACATAGTTCGCTGAAAGTGTTTGCATTACGCAGAAGAAAGAAAGAATTCTATAATGTCAGAGCAAATCAAAATAAGACGTTAAAAGAAATGCGTTAATTAAACTCTACTAAGTAACACATGTCAAACTGGTTTTCAGCTTACTTGTTACCTGAACTTCTACACATTTCTCGTCATGTTACTGTCACTCACCTGGAACAAAAAAAACATAATTCCATGTACTGGAGCTAGTTGATTATAAACACAACTTGACAGAAATCCAATTAAATCCAGATCAGATTGAACCTCATGTAATTGAATCAACGGGATACAAATCCTATCCCAAGAAGCGACATTTTAGGTTTTCCTGGCGGAGAGTTTGAAGAATATTGTCCTCTGGGATATTGCGCCGTGTAGTTTGATAGACATTTAACGAAGTGCATACCGCCTCCATTCTCAGGTCGATCGTATAGGAAGTACACGGCGCAACATCCAAGAAAAACCTCATTCTAAATGTCCGAATAAGGATCGTTATTACACTGTCAAATAGAACTTGCAGTTGAAGTTCTAAGAGTTATTATTTCAGAAGATAGTAGTGTACAGATCATCGCTCAAGAATCTCATTTCTAATTATATCGTTGTAACCCTAGAAGAAAGTCACCCGATATGAGTTCAACCGGGCAAAGACACTGACGTAGATTTGTGAACATCCACTTGAATCCCGTTAGCTAAAAAAAAAATCACACAATTCATGCAAATACTGAAACGACATATGCCATATGGAACGCAGTGTAGTACGGTAAAATGTATTCCGCTCAGAAACTTTGTTTCCCTCTTTATAAGAAACAAAGATGCCGACAGTTGGTGTGGACTTTTTTATTACTATTTTCTGCTTTGGGAACTGGCAAATCTCAGAAAATGTAAAAAAGGAAGCAAAACTCGAGATGACTTGAATTATCATACAAAGAAGCATCGGTTTACGTGTTCACATACAGTAGGAACTAACGTGAAAGAAAAAGAAACACAGATAAAATTATATTACACTAAAGAATACATTATAATTCGATGTTGTGGTGATCCGAAATGTAAATAATCGCTTCATCGAGATTGTATAAAAACTTCGTAACATCCGATCCTGGAATCGTCGAAACTGGAAGTGCATAAAGCCACAAATACGCGGGTGGTATAGAGAATTAATTACCCCTGGCTTTCAGATGATCGAACATTCATTCCGCATATTTTGATGCGTAACTTAGGACAATATCCGATTCAGTCTCAGTGCATGTTATTGGATTCCTCCAGTTTGAGCAACTCCATTTTTTTCCATTAAAATTTCTTGTTTTAGAGTGAAACCTTAATTAAATTTAATTCAACTTAAAATATTCCTCAGATGATAATATCCTTCTTGCCTGTGTATTAAGATCTACAAAAGTAACAAAGTGGAATGATGAATAAAGCGTGGTAAAGAAGGCAAACAAACAAAAAAAATAGAAGAAAATGGAAGAATGAGGTTGAACACTGCTCGGAAGACACACTCACTTTTCTGTCTTTGCGTTCTCCTCGTTCCTCCATGCCAGGAGCCATTCCTGCGGAATCTGACAGCTTCAAGCACTGTGTATCCCTCCTCGTATCTCCTACTGACTCCCTCATAAAGTGGCATTCGTGCGCCGCATCCAGTAGACCGCGAGATTGAACACATGACTGCTCTCTAAGCAAGGTCGACAGACTGACTCAGTTACGGTAAACCCGATGGTGAACAAGGATGTTTCCTTATAACAAGGGCGGTTTCCCATGTTTACAAAATTAATTTCAATAAATGTATTAAACTCTTCGTTATGACACCCTATAAAACCAAAGACACGAATGACAATAATTTATCAGATATTTTAAATGTTACTTTAGAAGTTTGACAGGGAGTTATAATTCAAATACCTTGAATAAATTAGCAAATACTTAACAAAATATAAAAAAATAAGTCAATTCAAATAGTAAAATAAATTAAAATATTCCGTTAATACTTTAATATATAATCAAATTATTTTTCAAAAATTGAGGAAGATATAAAGAAAATTTCCACATTACAGACCTTAGTAAACATTTTAATATGATAATATGAATATACCTAAATAACAGAAACCAAAATAATGAAGTTTAAAGGAAGATATTTAACCCCCCCCCCAACAAGCTAATTACCTTAAATGTGTTTAAGTATAAAAAGTTTAATAATTTCTCTACTTTAAAGAGCATTTGTTATAAAGTGCTGTAAATATTAAAATATATCACTATGAAGTAAAAGATCTATTTGGGACAGCAAACTATACATTAAAACGACAATCAAGGAGAGACATGATGATTAAATGTGGTGGAAGTTTGGACACATTTATATGGACGCGAAACTTCGAATAAGAAAGTCAAATATAGCAGTGATGATAATGAGCTTTCTTCAAAAGTTTGGGGGATGTCCCTTTTTGCCACCACAATTTCAATATCTAGATATACCTAAATACTCATAATTTTTAGATATTCTTTCGTGAAATAAATCCGTTAATTTTACTTGGAATTTTGTAAAAGGAACAGACGTTAACAAACATTTATAACGGTTTTGGTAAAATACAAGTTTGCAAGTAGATATTGGTTTTAATACGAGTACAATAACCATGCAGGCATACCGCACCTGAAGATGGTTGCATACGGCCGAAACATGTAGTTCGATAAAAACACAGTAGTAAACAGTGTGCGTGTGTGTGTGTGTGAGAAAATGACAGCTAAAGCAAATATCAAGCAACTGATTCTGCATTACAGAACAGTATTTTAAATAAACTAACAATTAACTACAAACGGATGTAACTTGTAGGATTCGTTTACCTCTGAGCTGAAACCAGAAGCTCTCTCTGTATAGTGATTTTGGAGTGGCTTCAAGTGTACACGAAAGGAAACCATTGCCAACTTCAACAAGTAAACGTGAATAAATTACTACACGCAGACTGTGAGACAAACACGTTAAGGGTTGAGGTACAAACGAACATCACGTGACCTTTTGCGCCTGGATCAGACGATGCGAGGATTACAGAAGCCGGATACCCGCGGCAATGTTGGTGAAGCCAAATGGATTTGACTTGGAAATTCTAGCCGGCGTTTCAAAGTTTGAACACAAACGTCGACACACGGCGATGCAGATGTCAGTAGATGTCGGCTCCGTAAACCAAACGAGCTTCAGACACAGTTCAAAGTTGGGGGTCCTGTCAACAGTGGCAAAGCTGTGCGTCTAAAGCTAGATCAGATCTATCAATTTATTTGCTACGTATGTATTTATCAAGAAACGTAGCGAACCCTCTTGTAAAAGGATCGAAAACATTTTAGTTTTTTCTTAAGTTTAAACAAGGTTCCTGTTAATTTAGGAATGCCAAACTCTGCTTCAATTTTAAGGCGATTCAAGGTCTATTCTCGGACCAAAGGCAAATACTTTAACTCTCCTTCCATGGTTCTCCTCAGATCTTCCAGGTAAATTCGAGAGCTGTACTTTCAAAGAACACTACGATTTTCTCAAAATTTCTTCCTGACTCATTCACAAGCGTCGTCAATCAAATGCCCTGTAACTGGCACAAGTGATCGCAAAACCATACAAAGAGACCCTGGGCTTACAGTGGACATAATACAGAAATACACAACTACGTATTTAAGATGTGATCCGAGGCATAGATCGTCTTGTGTTGCTTGAAGTGCAGGGTTCGGATACGTGGGACAGAAAAATACAGCTCCTATTCGAGGAAGATCCTATCAGCGCTTGGTTTGTGCCTTTTTCTTTCCTTTTCTTTTCTTCTAGCTTACGCCCATGTGCGAGCAAGTGTGGAAACTCTTCAACAATAAAGCAGCTGGCTCGTTGTTCCGCTGTTTTCAGATTTCCACTCACGTTTTATATTTTCTCTTTTATAAGAGTATCTCTCCCATTCGCTTTACTTGGTTCAAGTTTAAGCTTTGTGGTTGGCCGGCGACTCAATTGCCAGTGAAGACGAACGAAAAGAAACGAAGAAAGAGACAAGGACGGAAAAATGGATACAATAAAATGCGGCTAGAGTAAGGAAACATGTGTAAAAGGGATGAAACAGAATGCCGGAGGAAATTTGGAGGGGCAAAGAGACTGTATTCAGTGTTCTGAAAAATAAATTGAGGAAAACGTTAGGTAACATGTATAACTGTGGTCACCAATTGACTGTCTTTTGTCTTGTCTACAGAACTATTAAGGCAACGATTCGATAAGCTGATACGTTAAAAATAATATTCTTCAAAATGTTATTTCATTCACATTCTACAAACATCTAATCTTCGCTGCTGAAAAATTTAATTCGACACTTAATTATACGTCTGATGTAATTACTTCCGTACAAAAAAGGAGCCCTTATTCTTTCTCTATGAGCTCCCTAGACAGTATTTCTTTTAAAATAAAGTTAAAAAGTAAAACCTGAAATAATGGCGATTCCAAAACAAATGCACGAACGTATTGAGATTAAACTTCTTTGCACGAAATGCCCAAATTAACGGAGAGGTCATGTCCTTACGTTCTAGAAAACACGAAGGTTCACAAGAGTCCGCCTTTAAACCCCATCCTATGCCAGATGGATTCAGCGAACACCCTCTCTCCAGCGTTTAAAATAAACACTGAATTTTACAATTACCATTTCCATCGAACACGAAAATGTCAGGGATATGTGTTTAATTTCCTCGGCTTACTCAACGCCCTGACAAAAGAAGCACCTCAGAAACGTCGGAAAACTTCACAAGACTATACGACGCAACATCTCATAAGACAGTCATCATCATACTCGCAGCCATGAGAACCTGAGAGAGCACGGAAGTTACTTTCGTTCCTTCTCCTGAACTTTCATTTCTTTAAACGGGATGACAAAAATTCCACGTGGACCTGGGAGCTCTGATTACCAGTTTTAAGGAACGGCTGAATAACAGAGGAGGATTTGCGTTAGATTTCTAAGCACTATGGATGAACACTGTAGATGAATAGCTCGTACTTTGCGGCAATGGTACTTCAAGTTTGCACAAGAAGAGGGTGATAAACGATTTCTGTGACCGTCCCCACGATACATTTATATATTTTTGTGTTACGAATGAAAACTTGTTGATTCGCACACAATAACTGCATTATACAACACAGCCAGTTGACTGCAAAATCGATCTATCGCTCTTTCTCGATGTATCAGGTTTCTTGACACCGCATGGAACTTGAAATGTAGACGCTTCCACAAAATATTTTTGTCTTGCCAGTAATGTTAAGGACGCGGGCACCGTGAACCATTTGTGGGTACAAATACAACGGACATTCGTGTCAATTGTCACTCCTGCCCTGAAAATGGTTGCGGAGACAGCGTCCGAAATGTTAAATTGTAACGCCATCGCATTCTGTCGGTGTATGTGACTGAAGAACAGCGGGCCATCACATGCAGAGAAGAAATTACAAAGTCGATTTCTGTTTTATAACACTCGTTTGCTACCGAGCTGACGCATTTGAAATGTTAAATGCAAATTCAGGTGGAGACAACGGACATTTAGACGCCAGCTGTAGGCTAAAGGACGAGTTGACTATTTGCCGCCGATGGCAGTCTTACCTTCGTTGTAGCATGGTACGTTCAGACATGTTTGTCCAGGAGAGAAATCTTTTGTCACCAAAAGGAAAACTCCCTTTAAAATCCACTCCCACCCCATCCCCAAAAACACGAACCGTCCAACACTTTCGGAGTAAAAATGTGTGTCCTGTTCTCTATACCCTGCAGGGAGGGTTGAATTTACCCCTAACCCAACATCCCTAGCAACATCTGCCGATGACACCCCCTGCACAGGAGGCGGATCGCGGAACACGCAGCTAACAGTAGGGAAAATAGTGACCACCCTCTGGCACAGAAAGCAACCCCACCTGACTCTCGAAACAACGGACACCGTGGAGGTGTGAAGGACTGAACACATTGGAGTAAAAGAGAGAAATACATGACGCAAGCAAGTCCACACTGCAGTTAACTGAATTTTCTCAGCCAAATCAATGTCGCTCTTAATTCAGATAAATTCCCTCGCGGTTTCTTCTGGAGTTCAAGCTAAGGATATTTGAACCACAAAAGAATTATATAGGATGAAGCAGAACAATCAGCCAGTTTTTGTGTCAAGCTGCTGCGTGAGTCGAAGAGAAGGTACGGGACATAGGACCAACATAAATTCGTAAAAACGTTATAGATTTTGTACAAGTACACTTCTACCACATAGCACGGCGCTACAGCTCAGAAGATAACCATTTTCATACAATTTTAGATACATTTTAACGCGAACTACATATAATTAGGTTAGGGGTAGAATAGTTTTTAAAGTTGTGGAATGTTCTTAGCGACATCAGTAGTCTGTGTATTTAGGTTATTTGTTTACTTTCGAGCAAGACGAAAGATGCTTAAGTGGATAACCTGAACCGAGCAGCGATCCGAGTGAAAGAATATTTAGAGTAAGAAGTAGGAACCCGAACTCGTGCCCTCAGAAGACCGCATCTGAGCCCCAGTTTGAGAAACTCGCATCTAATCCACACCCTCACATCCTACTTAGTTAGAATTAATTTTAATATTATCCCCACAAGCCCAAATTCTCCCAATTGATCCCTTCTTTCAGGTTTTACAATTTAAATATTGCTTTATATCACACATCCCCATGTATTTCATTTATTCGCTATAATAATAGCAGTTGACGAGCATACAAATTATAAAGCTTCTCACTGCGCCTGTTTCTAGGGCCGTATATTCTCCCCAATACCTTGAGTCGGAAGCCCAATTTTTGACCAAAGGAAATTTTAATGGAGAGAGAGAGAAGAGGGCATTGTCAATGCCAGTAATGTTGATACATTGTGTTCAGTACAATGAAAAACTTCACAGAAACACGTACCCAGATGAAAAGTTCAAATGACGCTCATCTCTAAGGCGAATTCAACCAGGACGGAACAAGAGAAGAATGGCGCTGGTGTAGTGCGGGTTCAAGAGGAATTAGATCAATCATCTTCCATGCTCTCCCTCCATTTCTTTCTTTAGCTACGGAGTTAATGCATATTGAATGGTTCGAAACTTTGGTGCTGGTGGGTAGGAAGGGTGCCAGAGGAGTCGGGGGAGGGGGGAGTCTTCATTTTCCTTCCTATTTCACAACCCCCCCCCCCCCCCCCCCCCCGTTTTAAGATCAAGCTCTGCCCTGGGGCATAATGAGCCAAAACACAGTACGTCTGAGAACAAGCGAGGCAGGGATACGAGAAACAATAGGAGAAGCCTGTAATAAGCGAAAAGAGTGAAAATTATATCACTAATTATACACCATTCAAAAATCAAGACTCTATCTACAAACTACAGTTTTGTGCTTTAAAGTAGGCCTCTTTAAGTAGATGCCCGAAATTGCTGAAGAAAATTTAAATAAAAAGGTAGGATTTGATGTTTTCACGGTCGAGGAGTCTGAAGATGGCTACCCCCCCGTTTTAAGATCAAGCTCTGCCCTGGGGCATAATGAGCCAAAACACAGTACGTCTGAGAACAAGCGAGGCAGGGATACGAGAAACAATAGGAGAAGCCTGTAATAAGCGAAAAGAGTGAAAATTATATCACTAATTATACACCATTCAAAAATCAAGACTCTATCTACAAACTACAGTTTTGTGCTTTAAAGTAGGCCTCTTTAAGTAGATGCCCGAAATTGCTGAAGAAAATTTAAATAAAAAGGTAGGATTTGATGTTTTCACGGTCGAGGAGTCTGAAGATGGCTACCTTCTGGGATGATGCGACGTGTAGTCTGGTAGAAGTCTACCAAGGTTTCAGAGGTCCTTGCTGCCTCAACCATCAGGGCAAGGACCTCCGAAACGTCGGTAAACTTCTACCAGACTACACGGCGCAACAACTTAGAAGACAGCCATCTAACTTTAAATAAACATAATAACAAAATAACTTATTATAGCAACAGAATCCTCCTTGGATAACTGGTGGTCGCTCAGTTAAGAAATTCATCCCACTGGAACCTGGAGGTTCATTGTCGCATTCAGCTTTTCTAATCGACAGCATTGTATTTATTTGCTACTTCGGGGAACAGCGCCTTCTGTTTGCTGTTTATGTTATTTGCTGCACGTATCACCAAAGGGACGAGGATTTATACGTCCACAAAAACAGACAGAAGTAATGAATGTGTAGCGCGTGGTTGCGAACCAAGTAGGGGCACTGGAGCATT
Organism: Zootermopsis nevadensis; assembly: GCF_000696155.1. The sequence continues at coordinate 1,027,389 of NW_019060500.1, read as the reverse complement.
TTGCATCAGGAAGCCGAACGTCGAGGGCTGTTGTGCCACGCAAGCGATCCCACGAGACGTCGTCGTCTATGCCTACCGGCTTCTGTTGCGGTGGCCAAGCAGATGAGACCCGACTTCTCACTGTCGACTCCGTCCACAGAACTCTGTTCCATGGAATGCTCCGACCTCGCACGGACAAAGTAGCAAACTTCCCAAAGGGCAACGAAGCCTTATTAGCTGGGCACTTCTCTGTCCCTTAACAAAGGTTGCGATAGAGGCATATGCGAAAACCACGCGTTCTTCGCATCGTTGCTAAATGAAGCTGAGTGGTCAGCAACAAGCGATGTCCACATTATTCCGAGCCAGTATTGGACAAGAAGCTGGCTGGGCAAGAAATCCTGACCCCACTGAGAATCGAACTCCTGTCCTGGGAAGTTAACATTACTGACTGAAATCACATCTTCAGTGACACTTCTAGACGGTCTTGCTGTTCAGTAAGGAACAGGATGTGAGACATAGAGGAACCATGTGGGCAGCATGTAGAGTTACTGAATGTTACATCACGTAGCTTTCCAGAGTCTTGTAACGAATTAAATACATAATAATCTTGCGTGTATATAGCAACCCCAAGATAGACACCAGAAAGGGACATATCCGGGATCGGAGGCTGGAGGCTGGAGCTTCAGCATCAAGTCGAGCAATGTCTGAGCTGTGTCGTCATGCATCCACAGCAGCCATTAATTCTCACACAGTGTCTGGAGACGAAAGTACCCGTATCCAACCCCAATCTTAAGATACAGTACGGACACGACAAGACTAAATCCTTCGAAAATGCAGGAAAGTTCAGATGCCGGCAAGTCGATACGGCAACAAAAAATTAAAATTTAATTAATGTAAAACTTGAAAACAGATAATATTCTAGAAGTGCTTACTAGCATTCACTTGAAAATCCTTCATCCTCCCGCCTAAAAGTACAACGTCGATGACTCGTGCGACTATCATCTACATGAGGATGCTGAAGTTAAAAAATCTCTGATTTACGGAGATTTATTGTCGACATTAATGTGTACATGTTAAAATTACTCAAATTGTCGGTTTAATCATTTAGCCATCTGACGTGGCTGATAATCCGAGAAAAATTGTTTTAGAGTTACGTCGCCACGAAAGCTTCAATTCATATATATCAGCTGCTTGCTTATAAAATACATTTTGAGCTCTGCAGCCAGAAATTCTCCGCGTGTTGAATCGCTTTACCCTCAGGACATCAGAACCATATAGGAAGCATTCTGCATGGTAAATAGCTCGTCCACTCCCCTTCATCTAGATTCACACCTCGTATCTTAGTTACAGAATTAAAAGAACGACTGTGTGTGTTGACTTGTTAATCTCATGTTTTCATGGTAATTAGCGACAAGGAACTGGGATAAAAACAGAGATACAGCAGCCAGCAAGAAGAATAGTAACATACTCTGTGTTCTAACTTAACCCGCCGTCTACCGGAAGGACACAACGTAAATTATTCAGCACTATCTTCGGAGAAAAATTGTGACAGATGATCTTCAAGCGCAATTATTATTATTAGTGTTCTGTCTGACGACAGGTCCATATGAACGGGATCCTTCGATCCTTTTCTCGGACTGGGACCTGTTCATATACGTTCTTGGCAGATGATCCAGAAGTGGTTTGCCATTGCCTTCTTCTGTGTGTGAATGGAGTAATTGTTGGGATGCCACGGAAAAACCGGAGAGCCCCCGGAGGAAAACTCCGTGATACCTAGACCACGGTCTTGTATGCTGTAATTCAGATGTACACACAACGTTTTTGTGATAAGGACATTGCATAAATATTATGAAAGAAAAGAACACTATAGTTCTCAACTCATCTTAACATGCATTTCTGCTTCGGAGGACAATTCATAATCATGAAATCAACACAGAATGACCCGCGTAGTTGAGAGGTGTCATCAAATAGAGTCCTAGATCTTGGTTAAAAGGAATGGATTAAACAATAAGTTTTTTGTAACCTCGTGACCAGAGTGTTCGGACCGCCAGAGGGCGTTTTTAACTACAAATAAAGCGACAATGTTATCTGCGCCACAGAAGATTCACTGGAACACAGCAATGCCCTCGGGAGAGTTAAAATTCAAAAGCTGGACCACAAAACACAGTACAAAAATACTGCAGGGGGCATTTACGTACCCTGAACATGTAACAAGTGTGGTTGTTATAAATTACAACTGGGCATGCTCGAGGCTACACCTTTAAATCACAGTGGTTACTATGTATACCACCTGCTTTGACATTCAAGAATTCTATATCTCGTATGATTCTCAGAGTAAACAGCGACTATTTTCGTAAACAGCATCAACCGGAGTTTAGTAGAAATGGAGACGACTTCTTTGAGCTACAGACTGAAGTTTTAAATACGCGCTTCGTGCTTAAGAGGGAAAATAGAATTTTAGATGAGAAAGTATTCGTGCTCGACTTTTCCACCGTATCAACTGTCCTAGAATTTGAAGGGAGTGACTAAGCAAAACCACCAAAGCTCTCAGTCTAGATGGCTAGCTACTCGAGCACGATATTCGAAAGGGCACACGGCAAAATGACCCCCAATTTACGAGGTGCGATCGGAAAGTTTCAAGACTGTGTCAATAGAGGGCGAACCGGATGTAGTACGAGCTTCTGCCGCTAGGGGGTGCGGCCTACATTCATAGTGAATCAGTGTGC
>NW_019060500.1:1012403-1024253 GCF_000696155.1 Zootermopsis nevadensis | reverse complement strand
CTTTGTCAGCCTGTCAAGCACCATCTGGGATCGTTGTGTTCACTCCCAGGGGAACTACTTCGAGGGTGATGGATGAATTTAATACCTGAGATAAGTGTACGGGTTTTTATAGGCGCAGTCTGGAAACTTTCCAATCGCACCTCGTATCAAATGCGTAATTTATTCAGCAATCCTCTTTCAACTGGGTAAATATAAAAACCAGAAATGACTGGAGGCCAATATTAACATAGAAGGGGTGATTGGTGCTGTCTTCACGTTCCGGTCGCTTTATTCCCGCACCCATTGGTTAGGTTAGGTTGGTGAGGGGAATCCCAGTCTGGATGCAGAGATAGTGAAGAGAAAATTTCCCGTCTCCGCAGGATTAAGAACCTATCCCATAGCCTAGACTCTTGAACGACTGCGTTATCCCGGTTCAAAAGACGAAAATACTTGGATTATACAGGTGATTGTTACATTTTGGACCGAAACAAGTTTGTATGGGGGAATTTACGCCATGAATTCCAAGTTCTGAGTTAATTTTAACCTTTCATTTTAGCTTTTCTTTACAAGGTTCAAATTTTGATTTCAGCGACGTTTATAGATTCCTGTTTGCTTAACAATTCCCGTTTAAAAAACATAAACTCATTACTTAAACAGGAACACACACTTAAATCACACATCAAAGACCAGAAAATAAACATTGGTGGCAATTATTGGAAAAATCAATACCGAAAATCAAATACACTTTGGAAAATTAATACACTACATTTATATCCTTTTATAGAATGAGAAATGAAGTAGATTTTACTATTTCCACAGCGTCTGAGGCTGCAGAATATACCTCCCTCCACCCTGCGGTGTGTGTAACCATCCTCAGTTAGACCCAGACAGAGGGCAACACAGCGGAGTGCTTTTTAAAACAAGAAATAAGAACTGGCCTCCTCCCTCTTATTATTTGCGGTCCAGAAAGTACACTGCCCTGGAATATTATGATACTCTGTCGACGGCCCACTTAACGGTTTGCGGCGGTGAGGCGCGGAAAATCAGAGCTCAAAGCCCTGTTAGTAGAAAGAAAGCGGAAACAAGAGAGGGAAGCAGACGAAGACAGTAACAAAGAGAACGAAACAGTTAAACATGTAAATAAACCTAAAATAATGCACACAAAACGGAGCAAATATAAAAGCAGAGAAACCAAGTTTTTAGAGTACGATTTGATGTTTTCACGGCGGTGAGTCCGAGTACGGGTTGTAGTGTGGTAGATGGAGGCAGCAAGTACCTCTGAGACTACCAGACTACAGCCATATTCAACGTTTTCAAAGTGTGAAAATAGAGAGAAATAGATTAATACAGTCAGCACTCTATTATAAACCCATTCGCAGAAGAAATCGAAGTCATCCCAGACAGAGACTGGAAGACCAATCTTGGACAAGAGTTGATGGAACGGACTTTGTAAGCACAAAAATCGAGTGAGCCGAAGAAAAAGGGGGGTAAGAAAGAAGCAAGTCTGACTGAGGAATCCCATTCATCTAATTCATTCGTACATTTCCTGCTTTCATTTAAAATTATCGAATTCCCTCCAATCCTTTGTTTGCACTGAGTCTTTGTTCTAGAGACGCGGCGAAGACATAAATGACGCTGCTGTAACGGACACCGAAGTTTCATAATCAATTTTATTAAAGTCCGCTATTGAAAACGACACTGAGATTCTGCTGTGATGAAACAGACACATTCATCAGTACACGTTCATAAGCAATTACTAAATTTCTTTGACACTAGAATAATCACAGAGCGTAATCTGACGCAGAGAGTATGCAGACGGACTCCGCTGTTACGAGATCTGAATGTGGTTCTTCTACATGGTACTGGTCTTAGGTCTTCAGAATATCTGTAAGTCTAGAGATTATACTACTACCTAAAGGACTGGTTTTTCGATTCCCGGAAGGGCAAACTTCCATACCGAGACTCTGAGTTCCACTCATTGTCCTACCCAATAAATATCGGGGTTTTCCTCGCAGCTGAAGCGGCAGAGACCTGAAGCTGATCGCTCACCTCCTAACGACGAGGTTAAGAATACGCGGAACTATACACTTACGTCCCAATCCGTCGGCATGGAATGACGTTTAGTTAAGCACCAGGCTCAAATTTACCTTCCCTTTACCAGGCCGAAGCAAACGGCAGTTTGGCAAGAGTTGTGTCGACCTAGGATTAGTAAATTTTCAGCCACAACCTGTTTTCAAACCGAAATACATCGTAAATTAAATTACTATTCCGCATCGATCAACACAAATAACACAATCATTACGCAAAACACTATAAAATTTGGCAAGTTAAACTTCCTATGCATGTTACACAATTAACTGATTCTATGGAAGCGTCCTTTACGAGAAGCTAACACCAGACCAAGTGGTCAAGATATTCCCTTGCATGTATAGAAGCCATAGATTCATTACTTTGTTTAAAACAGCCCGCCACTGGTCCCCTTTCTAAGCCACTTTAGTCCAATACACACACTTATCCCACACATTTCTTTAATATTTATTTTAATATTACCCTTCCATCTATGACTAGATCTCAAACTCGTAGAACTGAATTACTGTATAGATTTCTTATCTCTTTTATCCGTGCTACACATGTTGCCCATCTATTTTCCTTGTTTATATCATACAATTTTGACCACTAGCGTCAAATCATTGTAACGAAGGAAAAACTGCTTTCCACTCCGGGCACATTAGCGTCATCTAAGGAATTTCATTTGCAACAGCAGAACTACCTAGCCTTCTAATACATTAGGGGTAAGTAAAGGCGAGTTTATCTTTCCTCCCTTTCATTACATTGCCACCTAGACAACCTACTGCCCCCTTTACTTGGTGGTTAAAAACGTTCGCAACAGCAACCCCATGGGTGCTGTATCTTTCGCATCCCCCAACCCTCCCCAAAACAATGTTGTAATCTGTTCTGTTGAAATCAACGGTGGTAGTGTGAGCTGTACGTATTTACACAATGCCTACAGGCTAAGGCTTTTGTGCTAAATTTTCTAAAAACCATCTTATACAGGCTAACTCGAGGGTTATCAACCCGTGTACAGCCTATGAGTTTTACGTGTGATAAGTAGCAGCTTCCCAGTATCATAATTTGACACTAATCATCGTTGTGAACCACAGCTCAACTTAATGAAAAAATCAAACGAAAAGCTAGGATGCGTCTTGATAATAAGCACTTGGATGGAAACATGTTGAACAGAGACACCATGCCCATAATCTTCACCCCCGTCAGATCTCAGAATTAAACAGTACTTGTTCCAAAAAGTTTCCTCATATTCCTCCATGCACGTCATAGTATCTTAATATCACTACCCTGGCCTGCATAAATCACGAATTTCCTAGCTAAGTTGCATCGTCTTCAGACATCATCATGTTTCACACTTGAACGGCTTAAGAACCAGAAAGATGGTTTAGTTCGTCCTAATCTTCAGAGTTTTGGAACGCAAACAGAACACTACTTTTCGAACACAACAACAATATTACTAAATAGACCCAGGAAGCATTTTCCTCCTAATTTCGTCAATAACCTCACTGGATGTCACTGTCTTCTGGGATGCTGTACCGTGTAGTCTGATACTGACCGACGTTTCAAAAGACTGCCTCCATAGTACGGGAGACCACTCTGCCGATGGATTACCTAAACTCCTCCGAAACTTCGGCCAGCCATCGTACATACTCGTCGACGTGAGAACCTGATATGCGCCTTCCCTTTACTTTCTCAAACAATTTATGATTCACTGTTACATTACGACTTCTTAAGAATCCATATAGATAAAGCAGGACACGGGCCTTGTACAGACACACAGAACTTAATTCCACTAGCGCGACGACGAGGACAATTCCCTCTGCCAGAGAGCGTCACCTCGTTACAGCCCAGTGAATAGCCAGCCAGCCGCTCTTCATATTCAACGACCATGAAACAGCGCAAACTACAGATACTCCGTATTTCATTTCCATGGAAAGCACAGGCGTTTATTTTTTCATATTATACCCCATCACCATCATCATCAACGTCGACGAATAATAAAATAGTTCCCCTGGAACACACCTTAGGGGTGGGATTCAATATTATACTACAGCTTGTATTTATGTAGCCAATTTATATTTTACACGGATGAGCGCATAATTGAATAGAGGATGCCTTCTACCCTCATTCAACGCCAAGTGTGATGACGACCCCACGGGGGTGGCGTAAAGGGTTCCGGGGGTTGCAGTAAGAGCGAAAGCATCAAGGGAGGGAAAATTGGCCTTTTCGGGGTTCCAATTTCCGATCCTTCCAACTTCCATCCAAACCTCTTTTCCGCCATCCCACCCTTTCAGTCTCCAATTCTTTATTTTTCCACTCGGTCCTCTTTCTTCCCTTTTCTGTTTCCAGCCCCCCACCCCCACCCCCACTCCCGCCATCTTGTGTTCAGAAGCGAAATATGAGGAGGTCCCTCTTGTCTGACAAGTCATCGGGATTTTTGAAATCTGAAGCTAACCGAGCGATTCGGTAGACTTCGCGACGAGGAAGCCCGATGGACACCTACACTTGTGTTTCTACAAAAACATCTCTCAGTTTGAAACAGGACTACGTAAAATTCTTTTTCCCCGTTTCCGTTGTCAAAATAATCCTCATTTTCCAAACGACCACCAGTGACTGCCGCGATAATATTAAAAAAAAATCTAACAGTGCAAACTTTTATAGCCGGAAACGTGAGTTAAACACACACTTGTGGTTAACAAACGGAAATAAATGTCACCACCTGAGTCAGATTTCCTGATGACAGAGGCAGTATGCACCTCTGAAACGTCTGTTAACTTCTATGAGACTACACAGCGCAGTATCCCAGAAGTGTCATCTCAACACGCGATCACGTGTCTAGCACGTGTTCACGCTCACTCCATGCACGTGGCGAAAATACAGCACTTTAATGGAGACCACAAACTTCCTTCCGGGCTTCATACACCACGTCACGAACCTAAACTCTGCAAACGAGTGAGAGAGAACTTTGGCTTATTTGTAAACGTGTTGTGAAGCAGGGAGTGTTTCGGACACCTTAACAGTTGTCTGAGGCAACTCAAACACTTCGGACCGAGAATCAACAAACAACTGCTGCTGGCCTGTAATATCGTCACAATAGAAGGCAAGTCTTCCTCCCTTTGGCCCGCATGTCCTTTGAACAACAAAGGGGGAAACCCAAGTGTCATCAAGTTCTGCTTCTCAGAAGCGCTGTCAGAATATTGTTGTCTCCTTAAGCTGTTGTAATAATACTATTGTCTACACGGGCAAGCAATATCCAGGGCCATATAAAACACGGACCGACCCAACATGCAGGTGGTTTGTATTCTAAGGTCACAGTTTCGAATCTCTGCCTGGAGACAGGTTATCATTATTGATGATTTTCCTGCTTTGCTTGAGGTTCTCATGGCGTCTAGTATGATGATGGTTGTTTTCTGGACTGTTGCGCCGTGCTGTCTGGTAGAAGGTTACAGACGTTTCAGAGGTGATTAATGCCTCCATCATCAGGGCTATAGAAGGACCTCTGAAACGTCGATAAACTTGTACCATACGGCGCAACAACCCAGAAGACTCGACTTCAACAACAATAATTACAGTAACAATCTGAAGCTGACAACTGAACTCAGTTTAATTCTCTAGGTTTTTAATAATGCCTCCAGCAATGCCTCCACTCCTCCATACGCGTTCTTGCTTAGTGATTGAACAGTTCCCAGTCCCCTAGGCTACATTTTGTCATGTGAATATGAATTTTTCTTAGTCACTAACCACAAAAAAAACATATGTAAATAACTCACAATTTCTAAACAGTGTGAAACCTCGCACTAAACAATACACGGGGAGGCAGTTATAGGGGATGACCAACACACACTAAGTAGTACGAAGCCACGAACTAATGACGAGATTTCCTCTGCATGGTGGCAGCAATGAGCACTCAAACACAGGAAGGAAATACTTGTATCTGCTTCTCCGGTAGGGAAATCGCTTACAACAACAGAACAAATTGATAGGAATTATTGCCAAAACAAATGTAATTTTACAAGAACTAAACTCTTTCACATTCATACAAATAAATTATAAATAATTCACCGATTCACATTAACACTGTCTGTTGGATTTATGCGGCGTAGAACAGAGACACGCCATTAAGATAACTGAACTCGGACCGTGAACCTTCTCCCGGAGAAACTTCATGTGCACACCTGGTTTCGATTCGACTATGGATCGAAATGCGTGGTTCGGTTTGTGTCTTCCTGTTAACAAACAAGGAAGTGGTCAACGTGTGCAGGTTCTCCAAGCCACTGCCAACTGGTGCCGGTAGCGTAGGTTTCAACGTAATCTACCTCGCAGATTCGTTATCACGGTTTGGAATACATTTTACTCCAAGTATCAAATTTGACTTGTGGACTGCCAGGGGCGACAGAACACAAAACTGACTGAGCAATGGGAGGGTAAGTTTGAAATTTCTCTACGCCAGCAAGTGAAGTAGCAGTAGGATTACCTGTAACTTCCCCTAACCGCTGTCACTACAGAAACCCACCCCTTACCCCACGCAGGGAAATGTAATCTGTAACCAACTACGACCCCCGAAGCTACCATCCCTGTGAGAACTATGAACCTACTTAAGCCTTGTAAACTAATCGAGTAAACTGTACCTTCGGGGTGGGGGGGGGGGGGGGGGAGGAGCACAGAAGGCTGTACATTCAACCACCAATAAATTGGTAACTTGCAGCGTACAGATCCGTCTCCATGGCGACAGAGAATACGGCTGAACTTTGTTACACGAGTAAATGTCTCTGTGTTCAGAACGAGGATTGCTTCTATACAATTGCATCGTGTAACATGTCCTGCTCTCGATCCAGCGGAAGGAAAGTCACTCGGTATTTAACCTGTAATATCACATTAAGACGCGCACAATTCACATGAAAATTTATTTATTTATATATATGTGAACACGCTAGAGATTCCTTCAATTTTCTGCACGTAATCTCAAAATACAGAGCGGGAGGAAAAATTGGCAACAGAAATTTGACTTCTAAATTAAATTTTGCGAGACCGAAACAAATCTCTGTCGTCTGACTTGGAACAAACAATTACTGGTGCACAAGAAGCTTTAATTTAATCAGTGTTTACCGACCGAGCCTTGGAACAAGCAGAAAGAAGCTTTTCCTGTGAAGGGGGAGAACTGAAGCTATCGCATGGAAGGATATTTAAAATAAAATTTCTCTCGCATTGTCAGGCAGCTCGCGAGCGTACTGACGACGGTCTAGCCCTTCTTCTGTTTCAACATTTCACGCACGTAGAACAGGAAGCACCACTTTGCACCAGTAAACAAATTGCATGCAATACTGTCCTAAAGGAACTACATTTTTTCCCCCCACTTTCAAAACACGTGTTTTAAAATCGTACTGAGATCGTCGTTGATTTCAGATGCAGTTAACATTTTTAAATATTATCGAAATTTAATTATCAGATAATTTTAGAATTGAAGCTAGGAACAAAATTTAAGGGTCGAGTGTCCTGCGTCTCATTCGGGGAGTCCTGGGTCAAATCTGAACTGGTAGACTAGCTAGCCTGTCTCAGGTTTTTCTTCATTTCACTCTGTCTCAGTCAAATCCCAGGGCAGCATGTTATATTAGACCACGATCGCTTCCTTTCACATCCTTTCCAATTAACTATTTATTAATCAACATCTCCTTTGACTCAATATCATCTGAGATACCAACAACTTTAACCATAAATACAAACTTAAGCGACGAACACACATTGAGGGTGTTTGAAAACGGGGTGGATCAAAAAGGGATGAAGTTACAGAAGACAAGATACGTATATAATGAGTAGCTTCATATTTGTACCCTTCACTAAATATTATTAAGATGATTAGATCAAGGATGATGAGACGGGCGAGGCACGTTACGCGCACGGGACACATAAGAAATGCGTACAGAAATTTGTTGGGAATTTGGAAGGTTAAAGATAATTGAATGACGTAGCCGTAGATGCGCTGATACTATTATAATATTCGTAAGTTCCTTGTATACACGGTATTGAAACTCCGGGTGCCTTAAAAGGCACAGAATTACAGGTTAGATTTTATCAGATTTTCACGCACTTAGATCTATGGAGTTACCGCTATTAGTCACGTGGTTACAGACTTCGCATTCTCTGTCTTTGGACGCTGATAAGCAGTGTTCACCCTTCAGAAAGTTTAGGAATTAAAATCGAAAAGGAGTGCTGATAAGAGTGTTTCTAGAGAAATCCGTGGGGACAACGAAGAAACAATGGAGAAGCTTCGAAGAATTTGAACGCTAGAAGGCGTGTCGAGTGTTTGTACTGCAGATTGCTGGGGTATGTTGCTCCCAGGAGATACTATTCCTTAAGTTCTTCTCAGTCACTTAAAATCTTCGCGCTGTGCTGAAATATTTGATTCTGATGTTAAAGAAAATGCCACTTATCAAATTAAATAAAATGAGAATTTATGTGGAGAACAAGAGGTTTTCAATTTTGCTTGTAGCAAATTGTTTAATAACTCTTTTTTAGCAATTTTTTTTTAATTCTCTAGAGAAAAACTAATTTGAAACGTAAAGTTATATTCAAAGCAAAGAAAGAATTGAACGTAGTGAATACTTAATTAAAACTCAGAATTAAATCCACGTATTGGCATTATAGCAGTGCAGAGTCTGAAAACTTATTATGATAAGTGAATGGAGAAACATTTTCGATGAAAGTACTCGAGCCACATTTTTTTCCAACGTCCGTTATAGACGGACTTTGCTGTTTTTTTTTTCCCGGTGTTAAAGAGGCAGAGAAATAAGTGTTGCTATTTGGATTATCATATATTAATAACCTCTTCCTTTTTGTGTGAGGTTGACAGTACATTCGTCTAGTTAAGAAATTACCTTTCAATTATGGAACTAAAATTTCATTACCGCGTTTATAACATCCCGCCACTGGATTCCATTCTAAGCCAGATATCCAGCCCACATCATCAGACCCTACTTTTTAAGATCATTTTAATTATTTTGCACCTTCATACATGTCTTCAAAATGTTTGGCTGTTCGACCTAAACATTGCACGCACGTATCGCTTACATTATGAGTGCTACATTCCCAGCCAATTACACATTCCTCTGTTTAATTACCTAAACGACATTTATTACAAGGACTCGGTGTGCAATTATCTCAATCCTTCTGACATCTCCTCTCTCGTAGATACGAATATTCTTCTGAGTAATTTGCTCTCAGACACCAGCAGAGTATTTAGACGCATGTGGATTGCGATACCTTGGTTACGTATTTTGATCAGTTCACAGCATTTGAACACATCCCGAATGAAAGAAGATGGCTGCCCTCATCACTTTTGAAGAGACCTGTCGCCCGCGGAGTGAGGTCCTTATCGCACGGAGAGGTGTGTAGCGTCCTCGTCACCTAGGCAACTGCATTATTCGCATTCTTTCCGGCCCGCTCTTTGTCCGCTGGGGCCTCGTGTAATTGCATTAAGTTGGGTGTGAATGCTATGAGGGAAGCCGCATTTACAGGCGCCCAAGAGGTTTAGCCCCTTCAATATCGTGACAGAATGGAGGGTATCCAGGGGTGACCACACACATTAAACTGTGTCCACATTGTAACACAATTATAAAGTGTACAGTGGGCATCATGTGTAAGCTCTGCACATAACGGCGTATCCTGCAGCACGAAAATGCAAGTCGGTCTTAAAGTGTTTACGAAACAACGAAACTGAACTGTCTCTATGTTCCACAAATCCATCCGACCACATCATTTTTAATTTCATTATTCTAATCATATTTGGTGAAGAGTATAAAGTATAAATTCAACTTAATGTCAGCTCCATCACACAACTTCACTGTGAAGAATTTCACTACGGTGACATGTCTCGATATATTACAAAAGATTATTTCTATGTGGTCTAACGCTACATACTTTCTTTAACATACCATAGAAGCAGGTTAAAGAAGTTATAATTATACAAAATTAAACTAGTCTGTTATTATGAATTGCTGTCTATTCTTCACTAACAATGTTTTGTTACAAAATATCTCTAATTATCTCTTCACTTATTATGAATTACTTTCATGTGTATGCAGCAAACTGTATAGTTTTAGAACACAGATAAATAGCCTCATGATGGCATAATGTATGTCGAAATATATCGCCATTGGGTAATCTTTCACAGCAATGTTCTGTAGATAAAATTAATATTAAATAACATAATTCTAAACATAGCCGGAACACTTCAATGTTCAGACAAATTACGAAGCTGTGAATTTTTCATTTTAATTTATCCTAGTTTTTAAGCGCAAATATTCTCCTCGGCGAGACTTTGATTTATGCATAAGTGCAAGACCAGCAGACAGAACCTCCCCCCCCCTTTCGCCGCCACTTTAATATTTCATTACGCGGATAACAAAAACGCTCTGAATAACGCTAACAGAATCCAGCGCAAGCAAATGAGTAATTGTACTAATACAAACCTTTTGCCCGCACATGGAATCCACACGTGTTCTTTTCGGCATCACCTAAATTTTAATTAAAGTTCTTTTTTATATTATTTAATTTGCTAATAGGTCGCTGGAGCCAAGGTGGTGCTGCTTGGCACGCGGCGAGGATGAAATCAACGAGTTGAGCTGTTGCCATGGCAACCGTACGGCTGCTTCACGGCCTTTGTATTAACTTCCATTCATTATTGCATCGATTACTTAATCATTTTATTATCATATTTCATATGAACTCGTTTTATAGCATCGAACGAGACGCTAAGATGATCATGGATGGGGAGTAGATAAAGATTTGTAAGGAAGCTGAAGTGATTTTCATATAAACAAAGTACAATTATCGAGTTGCCGTCATTTTTAATTAAAGCGAATTAATGCTGAATGGACATTATTTCATACGTAATTTGTCATTAAAATTAGCATTAACAAGTGGTTATACAAAGACCCCACCCTCTTCGTAACATTCAGGTCCAATAACAGACTTTAATTACTCGAAACTTAATTTGAGTTTAATGTTGTCAACTAATGGAAAATATAATGCTATTCAGATATTATTTTTTGGAAAAAGATCTACATTCATGAAAGTTTCTATTCGGAAAATTATAAAACCTAATAAAAGCCATTCAGAGAGCGGACGTAAGTGAATTCTATTTATCATTTAAGACTTCAGGTTCCCCTGGTGGCGCGAGTATAAATATGACTGTCTTGTACGATATTGCGCCGTGTAGTCTCCCAGAAAATGTCCGACGTTTCAAAGGTGCTTACTGCCTCCATTATCATGGCTATGATGACGGAGGCAGCGTGTACCTCTAAAAAATCTATAAACGCCTACCAGATTACACGTAACATCATCTCAGAAGATAGCCGTCTATGTCATCATCACCATCATCATTCAGCTTTCACTGAAAGTATATCTGCCAATTTCAGATTCAAATTTAATTTTGAAAACAAACAAACAAACAAAATCTTTTCAGACATTTGGCGGGCATCTGTAACAAATCATCCCAGTATCGTCCACTCAACAGCGTAACACAAAACAACGCTGACATACATTTACTCCCCGCACGGGATTCGAACGTGTCATCCCGGTCTTCGAGCAGGCGAAGACACTTTATCTTACTCAAGGCTAATTAGACCAGTGCGCCTATCACGAACCGCTTTCAGCAAAAGACACTGAAGTCGCTCGTGGAACACCCGCTATTACACATTTCGTATTGTTCGATCATATCTCTGCGCGAGTGTCGACCAAATGCCAGCCAACCAGCCCGTGCCACGGAACAAACGGTGTTTTCTTCAAAAGTGAGGCTCCGCTGGAGTG
>NW_019060500.1:964568-998699 GCF_000696155.1 Zootermopsis nevadensis | reverse complement strand
CTTCATACTCATCGCCCTGATGACGGAGGCAGTATGACCTCCGAAACGTTGGTTAACATCGACCAGACTACACAGCGCAACAACCCAGAAGACAGAAAGCTTCATACTCATCGCCCTGATGACGGAGGCAGTATGACCTCCGAAACGTTGGTAATCATCGACCAGACTACACAGCGCAACAACCCAGAAGACAGAAAGCTTCATACTCACCGCTGTGAAAACCACAAATCTTAACAAGAATACCAATATTGACTTCAAATAAGTTTGTTACTTAACTAATTCAGTGTAACGAAAAGAATCTTATCTTTTGAAATCCGTAGTGAACATGTATGGCTGTTCAATATTACAAATCAAGAGTTGACATTAACAAAAGAACAAAGCCGTTTACATCTACCTTAAAAGCTCAGTACAGAAACAATTAACAAGTTTGTAATTACCCATATACGATGGTAGTACCTGAGAACACAATAGTGGAACAGGTAGCAGAGAAATCTCAAACAATTTTTACTTAAATTCTAAAAAGGCAGCTTAATTTCGCAAATGAATGAGAAATAGATAAAGACATTTAAAAAACGTGGGGATAATGTATTCGTGACCAAAGATCTTCGTAATGTTAATGCGCTGTTTTCTATAAGGTACGGACTGAATTATTAAATATTTCTAGAATAAATACTGCTTCAAATGGCTCACCTAATGGACTAAATGTCCTTGGTAAATTCTGAGGCAGAAGGGCATAATACATTCCTTCAAAGAAAAACTACTCGTGTTGGTCTTCTGTGTACTCACTTCAACATACGTGGCTTAAGTGTCTGCCCCAGAGCCAATTAAAGTTTCCAATGCTCGAGATGTCATACGAAACACAAGAGGGAGATGTTAGCTCAACTGCGTTATTTTTTTAAATAAATGAACCCATCTGCAGAATTAGACTGTCTGCGCCCTCTCAAGGGTGAAGCACGTAACATAAAAACCCACAACTAACACAAAATATTAAAAAAGACAAATGACGCACTGACAAGATTAACTTACAAAAATAATTCCAGCAACTCACGTGGTGTATGTGGCTTTATACGATAATTTTACAAAACCCATGCGAGCTGCCTTATGACAAGCATGTAATCGCAGTGCAGTAATGATTCAAATGGCGGTATTATCCCTTGCTTTTTGTCGAAACCAGGGGCGGAGGGTTCGTTTTAACCGTGTTAGCTATGTTAGACAGGCTAACATTTTTAAAAATGAAAAACAAAAATTATTTTACATTCATAGTTGAACGGTACTTTCACTCGACATCTGCCTCTGTATCATCTCGCCATGACAAAATCTTGTTATTGCAGCCATGTGAATGGTTTTGTTTCTTTATGTACTTCTAACTAGAGAAATATTACTTCAACCGCGATACGAGAGCCGTTTCAAATCTCCGTAGCGGTCACTGTGACGTGTTAAGTAAATGGTAATGTGAGCTTTACTGTGTATAATCACTTCTACAGCTCTTAATATGTCTCCTTTGCGTCCTCGAATTTAGTTGGCAATCAATCAACTTATGTTACAACAAAAACAGGGATTTCATTCTGCTGTTCCATAAAATAACCACAGAAGTTAATTAGTAATTAGTGTATGTGCACCGGGTATTGGCGGGGAAGTCTGAGGGGAAGAGACCGCTGGGGAGACCTAGATGTAGATGGGAGGATAATATTAATCTGGATCTGTAGGACAACAGGAGTGGAAGGAGACTGGATTTTCTTTGGCCCAGGACAGGGTCCGGTGGAGGGCTTTGGTTAATTCGGTGATGAACCCTCGGGTTCCGTAAGCCATCCAGTTAATTAGTCTTCAGAACTAGAATGAAATCGAAGACCCTTTGAATACAAAACAGCAATACTAATCCCTCAATAACCATTGTGGTGTCCAGATAGAAGGAAAGTCACATCGACGATGAATAACCTCAGTGTATGTATGTACATATTGCTGGAAGTTATTAATTATTCTTCTGGAGTTACCATCATTCACGCTCAGTACCAAATGGCCGTTCCAAATTACTTCAGAGATAAAATAGTAAAAATGCGTAACATCAAATCGTATATAAAACAGTGTCACCGAAACTGAACACAATGAACGTGCAAGTCCACTGATCACTGATTTCCACTACGTAATGGTACTCGCTCGCTGGCCCATAAAATCGTTTTTCGGTACGGTGTTACGCCTCCCGCATAAACCACTTGTGAGTTACAAAGTCGAAAATAGCACAACGTCCGTGTTTGTCGCCTTTTTTAACAACGTGAAGCCAAAAGTACGTGCTTTAAATTCAAATAACATTTACGCGTGTCCCTTTGACTCGACGAGGCGATGAAAACATTGCACAGTGCGCAGAGACAATGGGGCTGTTATGAATTGTGAATCGATGAGGTACGCAGAATGAGTACAGTTGCAGGAAAATGGATATTATAAAACGGATACAGAAAAAAAAAACATACGAAATTTTGGTGCTCTCTAGTTAAACTGCTGTACCCTATTTTTCAGTTCATCAGTGAATCAGTTACTCAATCTGTTAGGGCTACTCAGAGTAATTTATGTAGTTATTCGTTATTCCACTGTAAACTAATATTACGAGTTAAAGCCCTTATATTAAATAATATTTCATTCTAGACTGGTTTATCTTAATTTTCTCGAACGACTAAAAATATTGGATTTGAAGACTTCGCGTATTGCGCACGAATGTAATTTGAATCCCAACAGACAGGTTTATGCACTGCTTTACGTAAAATTCGACCCATACTTAATAAGAATGTTAACCCTTTAAAGCATTTAATTTAACGTTAAGAATTCAAAATTTATCCACAAAATTAGGGTTTCATAAACAGCGATTACTTCCCTAAACTGAGCCAAAAAATTTAAGTTTGTAACGGCTACATTTTATGTTTAGTTTAAGGAAGTAACAGTATTTTTAAATAACATATTGCCCCTAAACAAAACTGTATTTCAAAGGGTTAAAATGGTTTGTCGTACAAAAGTCAGCATACGATATAGTGGCACCTCTAATATTATCCTGAGGTTTGCAAGAATATCGACAATTTCTTCACAAGTACGAGTTATCCAGCGAATGTGCACTACCTTTAAGCGCATAAACACGCGCTGTTTTCTTCATAATAATCCCCTTTTTGGCCGTGTTTCCCGCGTGTATAACATATCCTTCCGCTGCGTGTTTAAAAACTAATTTGAATTTGAATTTGCTTGAGACACCTGATACTGTCTAACAAATATGTCTATTTAAAGTTTAAAGTTTAAATGCGTCATGTTTGTGTTTTATAATTAAAATATATAATATAATTCAGGTCTATACACAAACTTTATTTACAGATGTTAAAATTTAAAATTTGCGCTATTCATCGTTACTACGATGTTACAAATATTGCGCCTTCATTTAAATGAAGGCGCAATATTTGTAACATCGTAGTAACGATGAATAGCGCAAATTTTAAATTTTAAATTTTAACATCTGTAAATAAAGTTTGTGTATAGACCTGAATTATATTATATATTTTAAATATGTCTATGTAGACGTGTACGAGGGTAAAATAAAAAATGATAGGATTTCCTAGACTTGCCGCCGATCATTAAGAAAAGAGACACAGTATAAACATGGAGGAAACTGTAGGAGAAAAGAAGAAAGGTCAATGTTACATTTAGCAAACGAAAGTGACTCCACATACATTGTATTTTGTTTCTTAAAAAAAAGGAGTTTTATTACCTGTTCTAACCATGATCTATTATTTCGCATTCAAAGAGATTAGGACAAACGGACGTAATGTGTTTTTGTGCTATGGTTCTTTCCGCACGCATTGGGACGAGTCAGAAGAAACACTTCCGTCCGTACGTCTGTCTGCCCAGTGAAAGATACGTGATCATTGTGTGTTATTCCTAGCAAAAAGCGTATAAAATCAGCTCACAGGAAAAGATTTAAAATTAAAGTTGTTCGGTTCAATGCAACCCCTGACTTAACGCAAATCCTATCAAGATGGATACCCTCCGCATTCACTCTGATAATTGAGGCAGTAAGCTCCTGTTTAATATCTACCAGACTGCATGGCACAAGAGCAAAGAAAAACCCTGAAAACTAAAGCGAAGTCTAACAATATTTAAACATCTGATAACTGTCAAAAAATTTGCGCATATGACTTTTAGCGCGGACCTCGTTAAGGTCTACAGATTTTATACAAGACATTTTTTATATGGTGCAGAGAAATGCCCCCCAACAACACACATTAAACGCTTTGGCTCTTACACCACAAGGATCATAGTGTAAGCCCCAACTACCTGGCTAACAACGCCCAGTTTGAGCTGGCTATGTATTTTATCTGATCGGTTACGCTGTGTTCCAATGTGTGGAGGAACAATGAACCATGGCAGCAAGACAGAAGAATTTTAATTTGTGTAATTGTTAGCCGGATTATCACGGCTAACATAGCCAAAATGAACGCTCCGCCCCTGCGGTGAACCGCAACCCGAGGTTGTATGTCGTCGTGGATGATCGAGAGGACGCTGAACAGACCAACACCACTTCCGTCCCAGGTTCAGGTGAGCGGCTTGTCTTCGGTTTCCAAGGCGTGGGTTAAGGCTCGGCAGTTTTGGGCGTTGTCATACGAGATTCTTTTGTTCATGGCCATTTCCTCTTCAGGCTTTTCGTTCTCTTGAGCCGTCCTGTCGTAGGGTTTTTTTAGTGTTCTGTCTGACGACAGGTCCGTATGAACAGGATCCTTCCATCCTTTTCTCGGACTGGGATCTGTTCATATACGTTCTTGGCAGATGATCCCGAAGTGGTTTGCCATTGCCTTCTTCTGTTTGTGAATGGAGTAATTGTTGGGATGCCACGGAGGAAAACTCCGTGTTGCCTAGACCACGGCCTTGCCCAACACAAGTTATAAATTCGGGCACCGCCGGGAATCGAACCCGAGACCCCAGGATTACAAGGCCAGCCTTCTAACCGCTATGGAACTAAGCGAGTACTGTGACACTAAACTTTACTTTAAAATGCGTGAAATACAAAGATCGATTACAGAAGGCACATAGCTCAGAAATAAGAGTTTTATATAATATAGTACAGTTTTCCCACTGTAATTCAAAAGAGTCTTGCAATTTTCTCGTCATAAAAACAACAAATCTGAGGAGTCATTACAATCGTTAATTAATCACGAACTTAATGCAAAGTTGAAAGATGTAGTTCCTCAGAATTCCGAAACAGAATTGCGCGAGTGGCTATAAAAACACTTCCTTTTAGCCAGACGCATTATGAACTTTGAGACCGAAACAGCGGGGGGTGGGGGGGGGGTTTTGGGGGTCGGTTGATAATTTGCATAATTTGTGAGGGCGTCCTCAGAGCAACAACGAGTAATCTTACGTCTTAGAAACAAAATACCCAAGCAACTCATGATGTATCCAGTGTATTTCAAGCCTGTAAAGATATAATGGTTCTTGACCTGAAAATAGAATTTAAATATTCCGACATTTCATTTTTCTTAACTAAAATATTTACATATTTATTACAAAACAAGGACCATTACATGCAATTTCTTAATATTTTGTTACTAACGTTTTTCATGCTATGAGATCCTTGAAGTTGTTATTGTTACTGTTAATATAATTATTATTTACATTAGAATTGTTACTAGCAGCGGGAGTAAAACACGAGAAGCCTGAATGATGACTATGTTTATTTGGAACTTAAATATCATAATTAAAAGAACAAATTTTCATTTTAATTACAGACGTTAATCACAAACGTATCTTTCTGAAATTTCTGGCCCTACTCCCCACCACAAATAATTGGTCATAAATGTCATTTTGCAGCGAAACTATACAGAGTAATAAAACTTAAGATTCAAGCGGCGACAGAAAGCTAAGACAGCAACGTGTGTCGCTTTCACATTAAAGCTTCAATTCTTTTATGTAGTGTATTCTACTTTACCCGCTAAACGAACCCTCGAAATAAACTTTGCTCTATATCCTGCACAAAAAGAGATTACAGTAATGTGATATGCAGCGTAAGTCGCCGTCAAAAAAAAAATCGCTCAAGAGAGAAAGAAGGTCTATTTTTATATTTAAAAGCTATATAATAGCAACGCATAAACCACTGTAACAAAGTTTTCATCCTAATAAGCCATTTATTTCGTGTTATTTCAAGCGCTTCAACGTCGTCATTTGTTACTATCATATAGGTCTTGGAAACAAAACACTGACGCTGTTGTGGTGTGAAAGAACATCTTTGTTAGGGGATCTCGATGTAACGCATTTTAAGATTTTTTCCTCGTTTTATTAAACGATAATTGATGAGTCATCTGAACTGAGAAACCTACAGAAATTTATGAAAACGGACCAAGGTCTTTCTTTACAAGAGACCTCTTAACGTTTCTGTGTATATATATATATGTTTCTTTCTTCCTTTTCGACACATCTCTGGTTCGAATCTTGGCAACCATACTGTGTTTTGAAGATTTCTGTCTTCTGGGTTGTTGCGCCGTAGATGTTTACCAACGTTTCAGAGGTCATACTCCCTGGTGATGGATGCAGTATGACCTCTGAAACGTTGGTAAACATCGACCAGACTACACAGCGCAACAACCCAGAAGACAGAAATCTTCATACTCATCGCCCTGATGACGGAGGCAGTATGACCTCTGAAACGTTGGTTAACATCAACCAGACTACACGGCGCAACAACCCAGAAGACAGAAATCTTCATACTCATCGCCCTGATGGAGGCAGTATGACCTCTGAAACGTTGGTAATCATCGACCAGACTACACAGCGCAACAACGCAGAAGACAGAAATCTTCATACTCATCGCCCTGATGACGGAGGCAGTATGACCTCTGAAACGTTGGTAAACATCTACGGCGCAACAACCCAGAAGACAGAAATCTTCATACTCACCGCTGTGAAAACCTCAAATCATACATACTGTGTTTTCTTTGGTCCCTTCAAGAATATTTTATTATAGAATCTTAAAATAGGCCACAACATTTACTTTCCCTGTTTTCTGTGATACGTAATTTAAAATCTGCCAGTCATTTGACGTTACATAACCTATATAGCTAATAAAGAATCGCTATATGAATTAGGAAGATATATATTTTACAGCAAAATATTAGGTAGTAACGGAAAACAATTTATTTTAATGACACCTTTATGGAAATACGTAATTTTGTGGAGGGAGTAAAAGGAATGCGGAAGTCTGGAAGGAAGATCCTATTCGGGAGACACAAACATAGACTGAAGGATAAAATAACGACTCTTAGAGACACGGGGTGTGTTGGCGTCTACTCAACTTAATTGCTTCATATTATGATCAGTGACGGGTCTTTGAGAAGAAGGTAATGCTAATCTTCGGTCTGTCTGTGTAAAACGTCTATCAGCTGGGCAACTGTAATCCTTTACACGAAAGGTTATGACATCAAATGTGCCTGTACGTCTGTAGCGTCCTTTGTGAGATGTCTAACAAATTAACTAACTCCATAGAGCGGAGGTCTTCTGAAGAAACTGACAGTCGCTCAGCTGGTAACAAAAATTTTCTTACTCTCACGACCATTTCCTTACACATCCCTTCCAAATCACCAGCACTTCATATCCTCGATACTACAGCAAACCACACTGCGTCCGTAGCGTTGAGGTTTTCACGGTGGTGAGTACGAAGATGGTTGTCTGCTGGTAGAAGTTTACCACCGTTTCGTAGGTCTTTGCTGCCTCCATGATCAGGGCCATGAGAACCACAAGACATCCATCCTTGACACTAAATCCAGCCTTCGTCTTCCGAGAACTTTAGAGTTAATGCTATACTCCAGTATCTTCATATTAACGTAGCTTTTCTTTCTAGCAAAAACATTTGTACCCTACCTCCAAACCCGTACAATATTCAAATTAAAATGGAAATAAGGGTAGAAACATGGAAGTTTATTTTCACAAGATACACATTAATATTTATGGCTAATTTGCTTTTCGCTCCGTTCTGTGTTGTTTGCAACCCTCTATTTTACCCTCCCTCTTAGGTAAACCCCTGCACAAGTAGGGCGGCGGAAAGGTCAAAGATACTAATAAACAAAGCAGCCTTACTTCTCTGGAGTTCTTTTTTTCTCTCTCTTTAAAGCAGATTCTTGAACAGAGCGTTAGCAGACATTACTGAACCATTAGACTGGTCTTATGCCAAAACCGTGCTTACTTCTCCTTTATAAATGCCCATTACGGAAATAAACAAATCTGTTTCATCCCAAAGGAGCAGCCCAACTATTTTAAACTTGTAAAACTGAAAGAAACGAGAATTCCCCCGGCATCTGAAGAGAATGTAAGAGTTCGTTTTGTTTCATCCTTCTTGGTCTGCTAAATTTTCTTCAAAGTTTCTTCGTATTTACCAGTAATCTTGTACTGTTTCCTTCTCTTTCCTTTGTGCTCTGTTACGACAGTGAGGACCAAACAAAAAGAGAAAGAATATGATAAAAGCTATGCTTCCTGCTAAAAGCATGAACAGAAACATAATTTCAGAATTTATTTCAGAAACATATTGACAGTAAGTATGGCTGTCAGATGTAAAATTCAGAACAATTTCAATGGGAATGTAAGACAGTCTGAGACACTGAACTAAACACGCTCTGAAACTTTGAAGAATCATAGAATAATAAAGTTTCGGTGAATTTCAATACGGATTTACAAATTTATAACTACAAATGACAGAAATTATTCAGGGTTCAGTGTACTGAGTTATTGTTACACTAAACAACATTATTATGATTCTCACGATGGAGAATAATGGCCAACGAGGAGCTTAATGATTGTACTCTTTATGAAATAATGAGATAACAAAATCAAGGAATATGATAAGGACAACATGTTTCAAGTATGGAAGAAACAAGAAATGCAGCCAATATTTTATGCGGAAAACCTGAATGAATTAAACATGTGCATAGAGGGGAAGATAATATTAAGATGTATACCAAAGAAATAAGGTGTGAGAATGTGAACTGGATTCATCTGGCTCAGAAGAGCTGGCGGCCTCTTATAAACATGGTAATGTACCACCGAGTTTTAAAGTGGGGGGGAGGGAGGTGGAAATTTCTTGACTAGCTTAGAAAGTATTACTTTCTCAAGACGGACTTTGGGTAATGGAGTTAATTCGGGTGGAACCCAAGCGTTAACACCTACTCCCTACGTTACGATGGCAACATTCTTCAGTCAACAATCCTGATAACAGTCCTCAATAGTACGTGTCCGGAATAAGCTGTAGGATAAATTATGTACGGACCGACACACCACTGGCTTGAAATTAGTATATACTGAGGTTCGTATTACTTACTCTAACCTAGATAAAATGAAACTAATTTAAAATAAACAGAACCCATCAGTTCTACAGCCGCAATACATTAAATTCCCCTGCATCCGCGGTAGTAAGATTCATTACTTCCAATATATTGGAGGTGGTTGGTTGTCCTGAGCTCGAGGCTACCTATAATCCATGTAACACGCTTCGCCAATGCTGACAGCAGACCGAAACTGAAGGGGGGGGGGTATTTCTAGTACACAGATCGCTCGCCAGGAGCCAGCAAAGACCCCAACGCTATCAATTAAGATTAGCAGAAACAGCTGTCATTGTGGAACAACAATGGGACACATGACATGTGTCCGCTATTGGACTGCAATGAGACAGTCTCTTGAGTAACATCCACTGAGCTAACTCTCGTTATACACGAGGGCTATGTTTCTGCGATTCGCCGCGTATAACGAAAGCGCGTAATAGCATTCGCTATTCTGATGTTAATTTAGCTCAAGAATCCTTTGATGCTAAGCTTTTCATCTGTACAACATTCCCTGACGGGTCTAGAGAACTTTCGACGCAGGTAATTATTAATAGGCTTTAAAATTGGACCGCGGATAGGATACTAATGTTCCTCATAACGCAAATAAAACAAAGAATATGCGAAAGCGCATATAACGAAAGTCACTTGCACACAAGTTCGGCTACCCCTGTTCGGGAACGTTAAGAACCACCCCTAAAACACCACAAATACAAAACAAATTTATATATGCAAGCATTACAGCTGTGGGTTAGTACATTAAATAAAGAATTTAATTATTATTATTATTATTATTCAAAATTCTTCATTTTGACTATATTTTATGGTATTTAATCTTGTAAGTCTTTTCTAGTTTTTTATTGTTTATTGTTCTTTTAGTATTAATGAATTGAATTATTATATTACTTAGGCATATTAATTAGCCCATTTTCTTTTGAATTATCCCTCAATAAAGGATTGGAATTTAATTATTATTATTATTATTACTAATATGATACACTTTTATATTTAGTTTCATTTGCTTGATTTTGTATTTGCAATGTTTTACTTTTATTATTATTGAAATGAATGTAATCATTGTATTATATTTTATCCTGTAATGTTGTTCAGTGCTTGACTGTTATTGGCCTTACCTGGCTGTTGTCAAGCACTTAAATAAATTAATTGAATTAATTGAATTGAATTACAACATTCACACAGATTTCGTGCATACAAACCCTCAGTATAATTCAGTAAAAAATTAGTCAAATCCTTACTTTGGTGCGATACCAGCATTTTAATGTATTTATCATAAAGAAATTCCCTACGTCTTATCAAACCCGAAACTTTATTTCCAATCTCAGAAGACCACACCCTGACTCCGGACCACACCCTCACGTTCTGTTTTACTAGGATCCACCTACGTTTAGGTCTACCAAGTTTGCTCATCTCTTTAGGTTTTCCTGCTAAAATGTTGCATTCATTTGTCAGTGCATGTCAGTGCAAAAAATCTCCTTGTGTGACATACGCCACTGTAGCACGTGGCGATACAAACAAAGTAATGAATGTCGCACTGCGTCACTTGACGCAAGCCGGTGAGTTAGAGGTTACAACGCCTACCACTCTGTCGTCACACGTATGGGACACTGTTTGTAACGCCTCATCCCTGACGAGGTGGGCAGAAACTCTAGTCTTGGGTGGGAAGATAATATTAAAATGGATCTTAAATTCAATGATTTGTTTCAGTCAGATGCAATTTACACCTCATAAGGCATTTTATTAGGAAAATCTGAAGGTGAGAACTAAACGTGGATGGGCGGATAATTTTTTTTTTAAAAAAAAAACTTTTGTGTATGTAAGTCCTCATATATCTTTACAGGATGTGGTAAGATAAAATATCCTGAGCCTAACTTATATGGTAGTAAGCATATATACTTTAATACATTCGTAATTTCTTTGTGAAAGTAGCTTTGATTCGTATAGTCATTCGAAAATGTTTTAAATTCGATAATTAATCATTTTAGTAACTTACTTTTGTAACAAGATATTATTTGCGATAAACATTTATTGAGCGCTCATTTAGTAAAATTTTTTTTAAAACTGGATGAAACTTGTATACTGACTACAAATTTTGAGTCCTTACATATTTCAAATGTGTGTTCCAAATCTGCTCAAGCCACGGGGATATTCAAATAGTTGAGCATCGTACTCAGATGAACGACACAAACAGGTTCTGAGCTGAATAAAGACGAAAGCGCCCCCACATCCTCGTCAGAGAATAACGATATAATTCATGCAGTGTTGACCGTCACCTCTGGAGAAACGCAATTACATCTGAAATGGAATATCTGTGTTACACATTAGTAACTGCAAACTAGTTACTCTCGAAATGTAACGTGTTACCGCGATCACAGGGTGTGGAATGCTTTGCACTATTAGTACCTCGTTACAGGGAATGTATATGATATGATCAAACGCATAGTTTATGTGGATTGTGTATCAGGGCATTACGTTCAGATTTGTTCTTCACAAGCTTGTTCACTGTGCTGTGAAATGACAAACTACATGAAACAAAGCCACACTAACGCCCGAACTGAGGAGTACGAAATTGTTGTTATCGTTATTGTAATTATAATTATAATAACTGTTATTATTGCTATTAAACCGGCCATCATCATAATGTGGGATAACTCAGACAGTGCAGTACCTAGGTTCACGCTCGACGACGACGACGACGACCTGGATTAGTCACGCGTCCAGACTGCCTCTGTGCCCACTCAGACTCTTGTTTATGGGGAACCGGGTTCATTCCTCGGTGTTAAAGCGACCGGACCGTGAAGAACACCGCTCAATTCCATCCAGTGCCGACAAACGCGTACACTGGCAGAAGGTTTTACATAAAGTATTTCAATCTAAATAAATAATAAACCTTTTTTTATTCATTTATAAATCAGTGAGTCTTAATATGCGGTGGTAAGGGATCACCTGGATTTTGCACATAACGTGTATTTATGGGTTTCGAACGATTCTCGGAATAAACAACGAATATTAACCAAATTATGTTTGTAACTGAGAAGTGTAGCGTTATTTCTATGATATAAATTGACTATTTTTTAAAACAGCGACTTCAATGTTTGAAGAAACGTTGGTTAATACTCAACATGTGACGAGACTCACACCTGAAAGCCGAATTTACACATCTGGTTGAGCTTTGATATTTAAAGGCTTAGTGATAAGTAATTCATTTTTATTTCTTCACAGAAAACTTTTATTTCTCTCTGTGCTTATTTGGTTCATTTAATTTCTCTCCCCTCCCTCTGTAGTTCTTCAGAACGTCTCACTACGATTTCATGTTGAAAATAAACGCTTACTTACACTTATTTTAAATGAAAAACATGACAGTCAGAAATCTGTTCCCATTACCAAATTTTGCTGAAATCAGTTTTGTACTTCCATTCAATACGCGGGCGGTCAGACTTATTAGACATAAGAGTAGACACACCTTCCCCATTATAATCTATATTGAGTTCAGCCTATACGTTTCGCGAACAGAACGGTCCGAACCTACAACACGTTCTCGCTATGAACATCAAATTTTTAGACCAGCATGAAGGTAATTCACTGCTCGACTATTACAGCATCCATTCCCACAAATACCAGCCTTTGCTATGTTTTATGGATACTTTAAAGCCGTCCGATATTAAACAACGTCTGTGATGTTCATCATGCTATTTAATTGTGTATTAGAGTGTGCACGGCCAGCGAAAGTCACACATGCACGTGTCTCCTTTGATCACTCTAACATCGACAGAAGAGTATCGATTATATTAATTGATGCAGAACGTTGCCCACATGACACTAAACGGACGTTCGTCCACACTGCCGCATCTCAGTAATCACATCCTTACTACATAAACTACACTTACAGACAAATTTCGAAGGGAACTCTAACAAATAAGTGCAAATGAATAGTTTTGTAGCACTGGAGAGTGAATAAGTACACTTATTAGTAAGTTATGTGTGTAGGGTGTTCTATGGAGTGTACTTGTTTATATTATATGCATTTTGTTATAATTGTATAGTGTAAGGACCACTGCCACAGGGTGCAAACCCAATTGCAGTAAATAAAATAATAATAATAATAAATGTGAATTGCAGTAAATAAAATAATAATAAATGTAATGGTTTTACAAAACTGAAAAGTAGTCGCATTATCATGATGACAAATTCAAGGAGTGGCGGATCATTAAAATGCAAAGGAGAAAATGAGATTGCACACAATTTTAGTTCAAAACTATAAAGGAAAGAGATATATTGGTAGTTCTTGGTGTAAAGGGGAGGATGATATTAAAAAATTATTACAGAAATACTGTAAAGTGTTATGATGTGGACTGGATTAAATTTGTTCTGAATACGACCTAATAGCGGCCTCTTGTAAAGACGGTAATAAACCTAAATGCGAGGAATTTGTTATCATCTGAGCAACTATCAGGTTTTCATTAAGTTAGTTTTTTAGGTGGGTAGTTAAAACTCAGTGACATATCAGAATTCAATGTCAGTAATTTATTAATTTTAAAAGAATGCTAAGAAAAATGCGAACCATAAAATATGTATTTTCACAAAAGATTACGCAGATCAGCAACACAAGCCATTATTAAAAGTAAAACGCTAAATTTTTCATTCTCTCTCGTCCCTTTGGGGTCATCTTAAAAAATTCATAAACTTTTTCGTTCACAGATGGCCCGCTTTAATATGAAGGCAGCACAATCCTATTACAAACCCTTGAAAGAATGACTGTGATGGGAAAACGCAAACCACCCCTCTCTCCTACTTTGCATTCTTTTAAGACAATTATCCAAAAATATATACAAAATAATTTTACTACGTGGCTTGCTAGAATTGAATGTTGACATTCTGAGATATGATCTAACGGCGATGAATATGAAGATGGCTATATGGTTCTTTTCTGGGGTGTTCTTCCGCGTAATTTTGTAGAAACTGACCGATGTTTAAGATGATCTTACTGCCTCAATTATCACGGTGGTCATCTGTCGGTCAATATCCACCATACGACGCGGCATAACATTTCAGAAGACAGCCATCTTCAACGCAGACACGTCATAATTCAAGACATGTGTCACATATTCACGAAACTACGTCATGTCAGCTTCAAGCTTGTCGTTAATATAATTCATGTATTCTGCATTTCACTGCGTTGTAGAAATATTACATTACATCGTACACAGACAAGTCAATTTAGCGATGTTTATTAAACGTCATTATTGGCCTGACGTAAGGTCAGCGACACAAAGAATGACGAACATAAACAATGTCTAATTTATCGGATAGTTGGAACGTAACAAAAGTGTTCCGAAGCCACATTAATGTTACTCAAATATAATTCACAGTGTACAGAATTTTGTATTGTTCCCTGGAGCTGCCAGATTAGCCAGCCAGTAAACACAAACAAAGCTGCCACTGTCAACTCGTCCTAATCTAAACCACGTTAGTTTTCAGTCTACCAGTACTGTTAACATCACTGCGCTTATACTGTGGGTTTAAAATCGGAAAGGCAGAGTCCTCTAGCGGTTCTAGACGAATGTGTAATGAAGCTGGGGGTAATAACCTTAATTGTCGTTTTCAGAAGCATCGGTGACTGGACCCCATCTTTGACTGTCTCATACACACCCCTCACACCATGTTAAGTGACATATCAGAATTCAATGTCAGTAATTTATTAATTTTAAAAGAATGCTAAGAAAAATGCGAACCATAAAATATGTATTTTCACAAAAGATTACGCAGATCAGCAACACAAGCCATTATTAAAAGTAAAACGCTAAATTTTTCATTCTCTCTCGTCCCTTTGGGGTCATCTTAAAAAATTCATAAACTTTTTCGTTCACAGATGGCCCGCTTTAATATGAAGGCAGCACAATCCTATTACAAACCCTTGAAAGAATGACTGTGATGGGAAAACGCAAACCACCCCTCTCTCCTACTTTGCATTCTTTTAAGACAATTATCCAAAAATATATACAAAATAATTTTACTACGTGGCTTGCTAGAATTGAATGTTGACATTCTGAGATATGATCTAACGGCGATGAATATGAAGATGGCTATATGGTTCTTTTCTGGGGTGTTCTTCCGCGTAATTTTGTAGAAACTGACCGATGTTTAAGATGATCTTACTGCCTCAATTATCACGGTGGTCATCTGTCGGTCAATATCCACCATACGACGCGGCATAACATTTCAGAAGACAGCCATCTTCAACGCAGACACGTCATAATTCAAGACATGTGTCACATATTCACGAAACTACGTCATGTCAGCTTCAAGCTTGTCGTTAATATAATTCATGTATTCTGCATTTCACTGCGTTGTAGAAATATTACATTACATCGTACACAGACAAGTCAATTTAGCGATGTTTATTAAACGTCATTATTGGCCTGACGTAAGGTCAGCGACACAAAGAATGACGAACATAAACAATGTCTAATTTATCGGATAGTTGGAACGTAACAAAAGTGTTCCGAAGCCACATTAATGTTACTCAAATATAATTCACAGTGTACAGAATTTTGTATTGTTCCCTGGAGCTGCCAGATTAGCCAGCCAGTAAACACAAACAAAGCTGCCACTGTCAACTCGTCCTAATCTAAACCACGTTAGTTTTCAGTCTACCAGTACTGTTAACATCACTGCGCTTATACTGTGGGTTTAAAATCGGAAAGGCAGAGTCCTCTAGCGGTTCTAGACGAATGTGTAATGAAGCTGGGGGTAATAACCTTAATTGTCGTTTTCAGAAGCATCGGTGACTGGACCCCATCTTTGACTGTCTCATACACACCCCTCACACCATGTTAATCTAAGATACATTTTAATATTATCCTCCGATGTACATCTAAGTTTTCTAAATTGTTTCAAAATATTAATTAAAGCGTGTCCACAGAGTCCACTATCGGACTCTAACCTGAGCCAACTTAATCCAGTGTACGTTACATAAAAACTTTCTGTAGATACATTTTAATATTATCCTTCCGGGTGAACTCAGGTTTTCCCAAGTTTTGATCTATTACTGTTATCTAATTAAGTTTTAGTAATTATGGAAGAAGGGTTAGAAAGAGTTTGTGAAATTTTTACATCCAATGCGGAAAACAAACGTGATGATTTATGTGAGTATTTGATTAGTCTCGTGTGTGCCCAACACAATATTCTGTCTATGTACGCTTTCTGATATGTTTTTGTTTCTGCTCATCTCACTATACACGATGTCCGATAATTTGTTACGCAGTGTCACTATGTGATCCTCTTAAAGTTTGTTAAAATGACTGATCACTACACCGCTATAATTCTGCATATTAACCTAACCTAACCTAACATAACCTGTCTGTTATCTGAGATATGTTTAATAGAAGCCTGCACGACATTTTTGACTCTACCTTCGTCTTCTCATTATAATGACATGAGTGTAACTTTTGTTTTTCGAAATTAGTGACAACGGTACAGAACGAGCCTGGAACTACTGAATACCAGTTTTATAATGGTATTTTAAATTTTTTAAAAATTTAGTATCAGAAGGATTTTGTTAGCAATCCCGACAAGCTCCTATGATCCGGAAAATAAAATACAAATTATTTCAAGAAGCAAGCACCGAAACTTAGTTTGAACAAAATATACGCCATACAGTGGACAGAGTAGTGTGGTTGCCGTGGTTACCACCTGTCCTTAATAAAACTTTTATTGGTTTCTCCGTGTCCCGAACAGAACGCGCGGGTAATTTTTAAATAAAATCTTTAATTGATTAATGTTGACATGCTACGGCGTCGAATGAGATGAGAAGGCAATCATGAACGTTAAAAAGGAGGTGGTTGTGACGTATTTGCATGCACTGTTGTAACATTTACCTGTTAAGACCGGAAACGCATGAAAAAACTCTTATAGCACGTATAAGTGGGCAATTTTTCTGCTAAGTGGTTAGGGGAATAAGGACTGTAGCAGGTAATGTTTCCGATTTCCTCCCTCTGTTTTGTCCTGTGGCGTCCTACTGAGGTCCATGATCGGTCCAGCAACTCCGTCGCCATCTCTTGGGCATGCCAGTTTCTGCTGTCATGTCCACAGTTGATAGCAAACTCGGGTCTAAAAAGAATGGCCTCGGCCAACGTTCTCCCCAGAGAAAACTTCTTCACTATATGAGAACGATCAGAGGAAATTGGAAAAAGGAACTTTTCCTAAAAGTGGATAGGAAGCTGTACAGGATGGGCAGGGGTTAATAAGGAGAGAGAGGAGGATTTGTTTGGTTTCTGTTGATTGGATTGTTATAGGGCTGGAGGGGTTAGTTGCTTGGGGGCTAGTTAATGAAGCGAACGAGAGCGTGAGATGGGTGCGAAGCTAAATATCCGACCAACATGGTTACCCCAGCAAAATACCACCATCTCCGTGTAAGTTAGCATAGAATTCCCACAACGAAAGAGATCAAGAGTTTCTGAAAAGTTAAATAAAGAAGAAACTCCTTGGTAGCTTTTCTTGAAACAATTTTCTAAATAATTAAATAGATGGAATGTTCTGAATATTGCAAGATTATGATTCAGTCTACGGCGTGTGCCAGTTTCCTACACGCAGGAGAATACTCAGAGGGGAAAAACAACCACTGAATTATAAATGACAGAATCAAGAATGTTGGTATTTAAATTAAAACATTCTTTCCGTCTTAAGATTTTTTCTTCCACATAAACCTAAACATAATACAAGAAAAACTACGGACAAATTCTTAGCATGTCTGGCTTCTTGGTGCCTTTAACAGCCAAATAATTTGAACGGCTTTCGTTAAGTATTACTCTGAAGCATTCTCAGAAAACTAAATTTTTGTCATTCCATGGGATGGAAGTTCAATTTTAAAACACATAGAACATAACAGGTAAAATTATAATTTTGTATATTTTAATCTTCAAGTTTCTATACAGGATATAAGAAGACAAAATATTTCGAGCTCATGTTAATTAGGATTCCCAAAAGTTAAATCCGCTCATAATTTCTTCATGATTAAAATTCGTGCTTATCACCGCACTTACCAAATATTAAACAACATGAAAAGTAAATGACTAATACAGAATCAAACACATTAAGATCGACCTTCAGAGAAACGAGTTAAAATGTTCAATTTATCGACACATCGCAAATAAAACCCTCGAAACGTAGGCTTGTTTCTAACAAGTGACGGAGTCTAAGTATCACAGGCACCCTGAGGATGAAGTGCGAAGCGTTCAGTGTCGTGATGAGAGGAGCTACTTCCTCGCATCACGACACATGTAGGCGTGATGAGGTTTTCGATAATCTAGTGATGAAGTACGTACTAGATGTCGGCGATTTCTACAGCCTTTCACATGACCCAATGCCTTTCACACTGTATCACCACATATCTTGACACGATGGGATTAAAGTTAGTGTCTACGGTATATGGAAACATAACATGAGATACACAAATTTACGTTGTTCTAATTTTGGAAACGCAGTGTTACACATCTGCCAATTGAAATCAGGACTGTCATCATGGAAAGCTACGTTCAGTTCTTGAAGGAAATATTTTTAACTTCGGTATGTCTTCGACAACTTCGATTCTACCTTGAACACGACCATTATCTCTCCACTGTTTCGCATTGATCTGGGGAGTGTAAAAGGAACGATTAACCAGCACCTCAAAACATGTCTGCCTTCTGGGTTGTTGCGCTGTGTAGTCTGGTCGATGTTTACCGACGTTTTTAGGTCCTTGCTGCCTCCATAATCAGGCGATGAGTCCATTTCTTTATATGTACTTAATACAGAAGTTTCGCCAAATGTTCTTATCATGCCAAGAATCATCTGCAATCTACGTCAACATCAGCATCGAAATGTAACATGAAACAATGTCACGATACAATTAACATCTTCCTATCTATGCTTAGGTCTCCCAAATTACCTCTTCCGTTCAGGTTTTCCTGTTACCATCTCCCAAGGTTTAGCTTGCTTTATCGCAGCTTGGGCCGTTCAGAGGAACCCGTTCGCGACCAACGCCCTGAGTAGCATTTCGTAACGTGAAAGTACCTTCTTGCTGTGAGTGGCTCTTAGCACCCGTCTAACTAGGAGCGGAGGCCAAATTCAGGACTCCACTCCACGTCTACTGAAGGGCCGCGGTGATGGGACCCACTTAACACAGCACCGGCGTCTACTTCCTTGTAAACGTCTCGTTTCATTTCCCAATTAAATGCAATTCCCTTGAGTCACGCATGGCTGGACTCAAAAGTTTCACTCGACTATAAAATACGAACGTCAGATGGTCGCACAGTTACCATGACAACGTAATAACTACCCCGAACTGTCATGCCTGTAGATTTAATATCGCTTCGTAACAGAACAGGCAGAGCCCTCTGGCGGCGACATTTCATGTTGCCGTCGCATATTATCAATGACCTTGCAAACGGACCAAGTGATAGAGGTTCCACAATACAAATTCTGCATCCAATAACTATACTATGCGCCTTTTAAAAATAATTGAAGTTATTTATTTATGGTTTATTTAATGACGCTGTCGGTAGCTGAGCATAAACAGCGTTGAACGACAAGATTATAAATGCACAAGATCGAAAAATGCACTTCCGGAGTACAGTGATGTTCCAGAAGTGTCCTCTTTACGCCACATCATGTAGGCCGATGTTGCACTAATGTAATTTCAGGGAGATTGTGTCCTAGGCCATTCTTGCACTAATGTAACCACAGTCCATTGTCATGGACGGGCTAATGCTTGAGCGAAGGAAAGGATATGAAAGGAAGCGGTCGCCGCCTATCTAAAATAATATCCCGGAATTTGCCTTGATGGAAAACTGCGAAATACCTCAGTCAGGATAACTGGCCTCATGGCAGAGATTTAAACTTGGGACCTTTGGAAAACGAAGTGACAACCGCCTCTAAAACGTCGGTAAATCACTCTCGGACTACACGGAGCGACATCCCAGAAGAAGACAGTCCTCTTCATAATCACCTCCTTGAGGACCTAAAATCTCATGACTATTAGTTTGTCAAAAAGGAGTCAGCCAGTTACAAGACCATCATCTGACACGCGTTTTATTCACGTCACGACGCGTCAGTATGAGCAACGCTAGTTGTCAGGTGGCGCCCAAGTGCCAGCACATTCATTAATATCACAGCGCCCCGTCACACAACCCGAACGAGGTTCATGTCACTAGAATTATAATAAAGAAACACACAGCAAGAGAGGGAATGATAGTGCTTGTGTGTGTTCAAGAATCTATTACACCCCGTTTCATCTCATCTGAGAGAGATAAACTGAGAGCGTCTTAATTTGAAATGACGTGATGTTGGGTTTATAGCATTAAAGAACTGTCTTTTGCAGCAAGAAATGTCGAGTGGATGATACATTCACAATTAATATCATGTTCTTATTCATATAGAGCCGTACACAAAGGTGATTGAGACACGACAAATGGTACTCGGTCTTCAACACAAAATTAATAATCAGAGATTAAATTTTCTATTGTTCTAAAAAAAATTTTGCTTGCATTTTTTCCTTCTAAACGTAAAAGACTACTTTCATATTTAATCACTTACATCGTTAGGTAAAAGTTTATATTTATTTTCCGATTTCCTGAATAAAATAGTCGCAAAAGGCTCAGTTGACGGAAGGAATTATAAATAATATGCTAATTACCTAAGCTCTTAAAACTGCAGTCAGCTGAGCGGTAAAAAAGTATATGCAGCTAATACGAATGCATAATTCTTAGTACTATTGCATTATAAATTAAATTAAAAACGAAGTATTTAATTTCACAGTGTAATATTTTTAACCTCATTTTCTGTACATGCAAATTTTACAAACCGTGTTGCACAATTCCTTCTGAAACTGTCATAAAGAAGTGATTTTTCTTTCTCATGCTTTTCTCGTTTCCTTATCCCCTTTCTTCATCCCCCGAACCATCTTATAGTCAGTTAAATAGAACTGGAAATTGTCTCCATTTTGTTTCGTTGTTACAGCTACCGGGATGAGAAGGGTAGGGGGAGGTGAGGTGGTTCCATATCTTCAGCCTCACACTAAAACTACTCTGTCTGTGTGTTCAGGAAGTTTATCAGAAAACCTAATTTCTATTCTACTCACATCTTGTGTGCGAGAATCCCATTGTCAGGCAAAACGGAAAGCAGGTAATCAAATCTCTGACAACTCCTTCCGCTTTCACTTCGCTTCGAAATCCTTAAAGCAGAATGTACTTTGTATATGAATGGAAAACACACCCTTATTAGATTAGCATGGTAGCAGAAATGGTATATTCGTTTTGAAAAGAGTTGGGAATCATGGTAGAGTAATCAGTGAGGGATTATGGGTACAGCTTCCAGAGATGCCAGAATTTAATATGTTTTAAAACGTGGTAGGGAAGGGGGCACGATAAAATTCAAGAGACATATTTTTAAATGGTTGAGCTTTATCAACTTATTTGCTTGATATGAATGAAGCTGGAAAAGGAAACATGACAAAAGCAAAACTGCATAATCTGATTAAGATCAGAGGGAACTTTTATCAGCAATCTCTAACAGCCCCTGTGTCTTGAATAATGAGATTTTTAGTGTGTGTGTGTGTTCTCTATGCTTAAAGATATATGTAGTAAAGTAACAAAACTGTCTCACTATACTCCATGTAGGCGCTTGGGGGCAGGAGAAGAGAAGATACATCTGCATTCATTCTTAACCTCGGCACTAGACGGGGGGTGAGTGGCCAGCGTCACGCCCCGGTCGTGCTTAACCCCCGGGAAAGGAGGCTGGGTGGGCCCTAGAGCCGGTCTGGATGTAGAGGCTAAATGAAAAATCCTCTGCCCCCGCCGGGGATCGAAAACATAGGCCAATTTTGGTTGAAATCGGACAGAAATAACTGTTACTTTTAACGTCTCTGAGCCCTTCAAGTCTCCTACCCGAGGAAATATCAGGCCAGGTCTAATTCAGGCGAACACCCCACAATTGTTACGCCCTGAGGATTTTTCCTAACTTGTTGGAGTCCGGTTCTGATATGAGCTTATGCACTTATCAAAAGGATGTGTCCTACCTGCCGTGCGCAGTACACATGGTAAGAACAGCAAACACGAAAATTAGAAACTGTCACTGATCCTTATCATAATATGGTTGTAAGGTTAGAACATTATTTAAACAGTTCACCCCCGCCCTCACTTGAAGTACTGTGCCACTGTGTTGATGCAGACACGAGCGAGTGCTGTGTATTTGTTCTGTTAATTACCCAGGATGTGTCAGTGGTTAGAGACGGGGTGGGTGGAGGGGGTTGGGGGTTGGTAAAAGGTACTGGTATGTGTATGTATGTGGCAAACTGTCAAAACAAAGAAAAGGTGGCTTGATGAGGAAGAGATTTTGGAGAGGGGTGGATGGATTTGAAAATCAGCAGTCAACACAAACTAACCCCCTACAGGGGTAGGCAATCACACGACACGTCGGTGTAACTAGGAAGGGATGAAGTATCAGCGAGATGGAAAACATGATTCCTGACTGTTAGACAAACAAACCCCTGCATGTGCCATCAAATGTTAGAAACACCTCATGCTGTACCATCACTTCCGCCTCATAAACGTCACTTAGAGTGCAACATTATTGTTCTTCCATTGTGCGTCGGTGGGCAAGCAGAAGGCTTCAAGAACATCCGTATCCTCTTACGACAAACACAACCCCAAATTAACTCACAAAACTAAAACGCCAATTATCTTATGCCTACCGCAGTTGAGTTCCACGTTTTAGTCTCAACAAAGGAAGGGACATAGTTTTATAATTGTTAAACATATCCTGAAGAAAACACTCAACAAATTCCCTGCTTTTATGGAACCAGAAGGTTTGTCGAGTAGTTCAAGAGAGCCAGCCAGATTAATCCAATCCATACTCCCAACCCTATTTTCTTAACATCCATATTGCATAATCTTCCCATCTAAGCCTAATTTCTCCGAGTGGTCTTTCCATCAGGCCTAACGCTGTTAGGCTTTCGTCGTGTTTCATTAAGTTACGTCATCTCTCGTCTCATCACGTCTCAGCACGCTGTTTTGTGATCATCGATAGATGGATTAAATACATGGACAGATATCGATATCATTACATCGTTAAATATCTACTTCTTTTTATCTTTAAAAACCGATTTGATATAGTTTGGAATTCAGCAAGCAGTTTTAAAACAGTTTATCATCCGCCCCATTACCAACACAAGATCTTATTATAGCCCCCAGTACAATCAAACGAATTGGCTGTTTTCTGGTAATCTTGACTACAGCTTTTTATTATAACACAGGATTTCAGAAGGAGGGGGCGACCATTTTCGTTTAGGGTTTTAACAGTAAGGCCCCTGTTTTCGTTCCTTGCCGTCAATCACACAATCGTCTGTGTGTGTGTCGGAATGGACAGAGGGTGAATAGCAGGAGGGCTCTGCCCTTCACTGAAGCGCTGACGTCACTCTCTTGTTACACTGTTATTTGATTAACCATGCACGAAATTGATCTAACTGTAATGGAATCAGTTGGGATGGCCACAATAATTTATTGTTGGTTAATACGAGACGAAACAACTTCGTGTCTAGCCATCTAAATTATGTGCTATGAAAATACGTCAGAATTTACAGAAACCTGCTAAGTTACAGTTTCAGAAAGATACCACGTATAAGAACACACACAATGATAAAAAAATATCTAATGATACTGTAACTAAGTTAATTATTTAGATATGTTAGAAAATTATGTGTAAATAATTATTTCTATAAGATGTGGGAATAGTACTCTAACTCAAAATCTGACTACACGCCACGATTTTATATAATATTTTAAATGTTCACGGCGGCTGAAGGCGATGAAGAAGAAGAAGAAGAAGAAGAAGAGGAATGGACTTCCACTTCTTCTCATCCAAGATCTAGCTCTTTCATACAGAGGTCTGGCGTACCTAACATGCTTATTCCGAATTAAATAAAAAAATATATAAAGGGGAGAGTCATTACTGATAATAAATAACATACATTAATGGCTGAGGGACGTCGTTTTAAGAAATGATGATTAAGAACACGTATTGTGTATTAAGTTTGATTATTACGTTACAATCTTGAAACAGTATAACCCTCATAATGATAAAAAAGTAATTTAGTTTTTACTGCGTATAATGTAACATTACAATAGTATGTAAGCTAACATAAAATATTTTATCTATATTTCCCTAATGACTAATTTTATATGAGTTTAGTTGATTCATCAATTACGTTCCAGTAAATATGTTTTTTATATATGTGTGAAACTAATCCAATGTAAAAGTGGTTAATGGTATATTTATCATCGTCCGGAGTCCGTATTCCTACACGTACCGATAACGTACTTAAATACAGAAACGGGAGCATTGGATGTTAATATGAACATTCACAATAGTTTTTGAAGGAAAGAAAATTCTACCCTCTCTCCAATGACAATGAACGGTCTCTTGCGTAAAATTTTGTCCCACCCTTTCATATATGTTTTTCTCCTCTATTTCTGTTTAAAGGAAACAGCAGTCTAGGTTCTTCACTGCAAAATTTATATCTATTCGCGCATATATTTTAAAGATGTCTCTACGACCTTCTGCGTCACCCAAAGTACACATTCAAAACCAGTCTATAGTCAAAGCAATGTTGTAGGGCAATATGGACGTAAGTAGAAATGAGAGCTGACATTCATTTAATTGAAAGAAGGGGGTAATTTTCTGAGCGGAAATAATATTAGAGCGTCCTTTATAAGGAAAGAGACAAAAGATGTTTTGACTTTATTAACCACTTTACCATTATTCCTGAGAATAACTGTTTTCTATTGGACGAAAGAACCGAATTTGTAAAAAAAATATTTTGTTCAGATCCACGCTTAAAAACACTGATCACGACTTTTTATTTCACCACACAGAGTTTAATCGAAATCAGTCCTACTCGGAATCAATTCATAAAATTTAATGTACGTTCTCATAAATTCGAAATAAAAGCTCGGGCACAAATATACATCACTTACTGTCCCGATCAAAATACGTTTAAAATATGGAATAAAATACGTGGTTACTGCATTGTCAAGCGACTTGTATCATTTTTGCTTTTATCGTGGTTCAGTCTCGAAGAGGTCCTTTGCAAGGACCCGAAGGAATCTAAATCATGTGTTCCTTCAACAAATAAAGTTTATCTTTTTTTACAGCACATCACTTACATAAGAGAACACCGGGGTCCCAAAATGCCGCAGGAAATTTGCAATGAAATATCCGAGGGTATGTTCGTACGAGGAGGATGTTTGTTGGGGAAAAGAAAAGAAAACAAGATGATGGCGTAGAAGACCCAAGGACTGTATTCTAAACTTAACGAACCTTAACTGAAGGATATTGCGTGGCAGGTCATCCGGCTTTCTGCATAGTTTAGGGTGATTTCTCACTGTGTACTTAATCCTCTGATGTCAAATTTCGCCTAATAACATTTAAAAATTCAGTTCATACCTCAATTAAAACGCAACCCTTCACAATCACACAGATCAACTGGTTAATGCTGTTCAAATAAATTATAAAATCTTTATTTTATTTGCTTAATCGTTGAAAAGATATTGAAGGAAGCGACTACGGTCTAATTTGAGGCACTATCCAGGCATTTACTTGAAGGGACTGAAGAAAACCACGAAAAGTACTCAGTCACGATAGCTGATTTCCGGGCACAGAGATTTGAAACTACGACCTCCCAAACACAAAGCAACAGTGTTCAGAACTCCGCCAAGATGTTAGGTGGAGATCAATGGAAAAGAATGAAATGGTCTGTACACGTAGCACGCATGAGAGATGAAAATGGAAATGCATACAAAAAAAGTTGAGATAATAAATCTGAAGGCGAGAGACCACTTGGGAGAAATACACGCAGATAACAGGATATTATTGAGATGGATCTTGGATAAAAATGATGTAACAGTGTGGAATGGATTCGTCTGGTTCGGAAAGAGATACGATGGTTGGCTGTTGAAAACACGGCAAAGAACTTTCTTGGCCGATAATCAAGTATCAGCCCCTCAAGAACTTCGTTGTAGTGCTTGAGACAACGACGCCAACAGAGGTATCATCTCGGTACTGATGGCTACTTTTCTGGGGCGCACAGCTCGTGTTCCGAACGTGATGGAGACAAGACCGAGGATCCAATAAACTGATATTTTGCAATGTTGCTTGCCGACGGTTGTGTGTGACGGGCGGAGGGTTGACGTATTGGCCAGGGGTTGAGCTGGGGGTGTCGAGGCAGGAAAACGAATTGGTTTCTATCCCATCAAGAGAAAACTTTATCCTGCTAGTTTTAGCCGAGGCGCTGTCACTTCTCTTTTCCTTTCTTTCCGCGCACTTTGCCACAATTTGCTCCTGTTTTTTCACTTTTATTTTATTTCTGGTATTTTAACTGTCATTTTTCGTCAATGTCTACCTTCCAGACAATTGTGTTCTGCACGTCAAAACAACGAATATGAGTTTTTTTTTATAATCCTTTATGTTATTCTTAAACATTTCAAATAAATTTAAGATGGGAACAACTTTTACGTGAAATATTTGTGACACTGATTATTCTTGTGCGTGTTCTGAGCTTGTGTGGGGTGATTTGTTAACCACGTGCACAAAGCTTCCTAAGCAGTGTGTGATACGTATCAGATCGGATGTTTGGTCATTGATTATTATAACACTTTTACTTGTGCATATTTTAATTTCCGTAACATTGTACGGGAACACCATGTTGTTGAAGAGACGGGCATTTTAAATACAACTTGTTAGAACAAACACAAAAAATTTTATTCAGGAACTCTTAGGGATTTTAATTAGTGAGAATATTTATTCGATATTAATTTCTGTTTTGGCCACGTAAAATCGGAATTACCTCAGAAGAACTAACAGAACGTCTTAACATATAGTTTCAACATTAAATTTTAAGAATTATACATACATATTTTTCAGTGACCACAAGCAGAGCAGTGTTACGTGAAGGTAAATGATATCCTGAAGATGGCAGTGTGTGGGCCCGAAACATAATGCACTAAACCAAGTACTTATGCACGAAGACAGAGTGTGAAGACCGCTAGTAATATAAAATAAGTTGCAATGCGGAGATTCGTCATATCTCAAATTCGACAAAGTTTTAAAGGGGGAACACACTCAGGTAAAATTAATTCCGCTCTAATTACGAAAGCTGTCCTACTCCATACCCTCTTAAGCGAATGCATTCAACAACAGGTTGATTTCCTTCGCTTCGAACCTTGCAATGATTTATGGACATCCTGTAAACTCGTGGTCACAGCTGAATTCAGTTGGCTACTGTAAGGCAGCGCGGTAATGGAGTCCGGAGACTCTGAGTGGCTGTGCTCTTAGCAACGAGCCCCCTGTGACCCGCCCTTTACTTAGGGCTGCACTCTGTGCCCCAAAGCGATATCTCGTGTACCCACTATACCAGGTTCACGATAAACTGATACGTAATACAGCGGACTACTCTCACCAGCCCAGCGGGGAGCACAGAAAATCCAGTTCTTGATTTCGGTATTCGATAATTAAATCTACGGGACGTTTTATCACAAGTCAGCTGAGACACTGAGTGTTAGATTAAGCGAGATAGCAGACACATGATGTAAGTATTTATGAGCAGTTTGTTTAACGACGGTGTCCAGTGGCTCAGACTAGGATATAGGATCAAACGACAGGTTGAATAACATAAAACTTAATACAAATACAGGGTATACACAAAAGAATGGTGCTGTTTAAAAAGTTACCCCAACTCAATACCAATTATAACTTTTGAAACCGCACCATTCTTTCGTGTATCAATTTTTACGTTTTCTCATACGGACGGACAGACAGGCAGAGGGATGGGGGCTATTTTAATGGGCGTTTCTCAGATTTACTTGAGAACACGACTTAAAAAATTAAAGCACACACACACACACACACACACAATACCACATTTATGTTTTCTGATTCTATTACAACATGGCTACGTTTGGGCAATTTTATATCAGTTACGTGAGTCATAACCAGTCGCACCTTTGTAATCAAATGATTCTAGAGACAGTACAATTTCCAGACTTTTCTACCGCCATTATTTCGATCCTAATAGACGCCTATACAAAGTTTTAGCTAGGAGAAAAGTGTAACTTCTGAATGCAAACACTGAAATGGCCAACGCTAAAATCTCAAGGTATATAAGTTTTTCAACTTTTACGGTTTTTATGAAGTTTTCTTAACAAAAAGAACTGGTGACTCCCCCCACCCCCAGAATAACTTTTAAAACCAGAATAATGGTCTTCATCCGTATGACAGCAGCAACAGAAAGGGAGAAGTTAGGTCGTTGTGTGGAATTAGGACTGATGTGCATCTAACGTGTAATTCGGAGGGGTGTAGGGATAGTGGATGGGGTTAAAAGTCACAGGGGAATACTAATTCTCATACAAGTTTCTCATCTCAGTTACCGACAACATTAAAACACTAAAAACTTCATTTACATGTAGGATTTGAGATTTCTATGACGGTGAGTCCGAAGAACACAGCCATGTTCCTTTCACATCTCCGTGAACAAGATGAACCACATTCTTGTGTCCTTACTTCTGTATTCAAGTGCGACTCGCATAGTATCTGAATGCTTTCATAACTAACTTCAAATTAAGTCAGAAAAATAAGCCTTAAATTAGACAGTTCGGTACAAGTTTAAATCTAAAAATTGCACTAAATCTGCATTGGTAACAAAAGTGTTTTGAAATATTTATTACAATTAACGAAATCTAATATGATAAGATAACTTTTAGTAATAAAGGTAATTAATTGGACAGGAAAAGTGTAATCGGTAAAATACATGAAGATTGGACAAAGGAGTTTGAAAAAGATCGGTATCGCTGTTATGTTTCTTAAATGAGTTAATGACATGAGCCTATATATACTCTTATGGTTTCGTTTTGCATCACCTTTGAGTTAATGACATGAGCCTATATATACGTACTCTTATAGTTTCGTTTTAAATCACCGCATAGATTTGGCCTTTCAGTTATTCATTGCTAAAAACACTGTTCAAGGGAAATTTAAATACGGAATAAGAAATTTCTAACAAATTATACACCCTCTGGCTTGCACATACATCGGATCGACGTCTTCAATTCTTTAGCGTGATGAAAAGACATAATGAAA
The DNA here is from genome assembly GCF_000696155.1 of Zootermopsis nevadensis. The sequence continues at coordinate 969,192 of NW_019060500.1, read as the reverse complement.
TATTTTGTACAAAATAAGAAGAAAACAAACTTTCCTTTGAAAGAAAATTCATTTAACCTTAAGCTTGTACAAAGAAAAGGTTAAAACAGGTTCATGTCGGAAAATTTGTACAAAGAAAAGGTTAAAACAGGTTAATGTCGGAAAATAAATATTAATCCAGACAAAGAAATACGATGAAATAGTAGGATAGTAAGTAGTTAATTATGATATGACAAATAATTAAAGTGGAGAATAGTTAAAATTAAGACAAACTACTCGGGATTATGAACTAAAATTAAATAAATTATTCAGACAGATGTCTCCTGATGGAGGGGGGATATGATACAGAAATATATGACAATATATAAATGTATAATCGGCTGAATATAACGACCAGTTCATAACACCAAGAAATTGATACGAGGTAAGGGTGTAACTTTAATTACCAATCACTTTGATAACGAATAAATGGCAGTTATTATACCTTCTAACTGCTAATTTCTAACCTAAAGGCGATAACTTTCCCTGCAAGTTATAGTTAACTGCAAACCACTTACTTCATTCGGTCTAATTGAGATTAGCTTAAACATAGTAATAAAATAGGGAGGAAGATATGGCTTTCGATTATTCATGCATCAGAAGTGATAAGTCAGGGGTTGCAACCCCTTGTAACAAGAAAGTGTGTTCGATATTTCTAATTAAACGCCACTTATTCCGTAAATCGATTACGCTTCCAGGTAAAAGGCATAACTTGGAACGCGTTTACGTTGAAAATGCTAATGTTCATTTGCATACTGAGCACAGGCAAACTTGCTCACAGGGTGGCAATTCTTATTCTCCCACGAGGAGGTATTTTGGACTAGCGTTCTGATGAAAATACTTGGGAGGTTCAAGCAAGACAAGAAACTTCAATTCGGTGTCGTTCGAAACAAGTATGCCCCGTGCCACACACGAGTGACGCAACTTCTGAGCGGCAGTAGTCGGGACGAATATGTGCGTTCGACGTCGTTAGACGTGAAAGGCAAGGGGGAAACAGTGTAGGAGGGGGGCAGCGAGAGAGATAGAGTTATACGAACGTTATTTCCGAGCTCTGCCTCTGTTCCTGTGTCGGTTATGTCCTTCGTTTATATAGTACATGCTTTTATTGTTCTTCCCTCTAGTCAAAATTTACAGATTGATACTGAATATCGTAATAAGCGCGTATAATTAAGGAGGAGATGACAGATAAGCACATCCGGAAATATTCACTGATGGCATTTTATTTCAAAAACACCAATCTAGGAAAGCTGCGGTGGAATAATGGTTTAAAACTCAACTGAAAGTAGGAAATGATCTAGCTTGGTTATCTGTTTTTTTTTTGTATTTCTTTAACAATGTACATTTATATTAGTGTTCCCTAGGTGGATTATTTGTTTTTATTTATATTTCTTAATTTTTTGCTCTGTGTTAATATTGTTTCTATTTTGGGTTTGCCTGTACTTGGCAGTTATATTTAATACTGTACATGTATAAGTTTAGTTAATCCTTTTGTGTAACATTATCCATTATTATTTCACTATTATTGTATATATTATCAGTGTTTGCCTGTTATTGGCTTCTTGCTGTTGGCAAACACGTAAATAAATTAATTTAATTTAATTTAATTTAATTATTCTGGTGAAATTCTATGAACCGTTTAAAAAATTGAATTGGGAATAAATCCGATTACGAAGAAAAAATAGATGCATCGTAACTATTAAGACATTATCTTTTCAAAACTCACGTTAAAGAAGCCTTTAATTCTTACTTACTTTTGTGTGCGTGTAAATTATTCATATTTTTAAATCTTTCCCTTCTCTTTTCTTTATAGCAAAATAGCAGAATCCTCCCTCCTTCCAGATGATTAGCATCCTAAAGGAAGACGCTCGTCTCTAGGCATAAGAACTAACCGCGGCAAAGGAGAGCACAACTTAAAGAGTTTTACGCGGCCACCAAACGCCCTGTGCTATTAGCATTGCGGCCTGCATCAAACTTATATTTAGTGCACGCATCGTCGAAACTCAAGCTGTCTTTATTCTAAAGATACTTCATGTCTAATTTACTTTCTGCGTACAGTTAAGTGGCACGAAAGGGCTCGGATGATCAAAGTTCTGAATTCTATTCAGTGCAAAGGAGAGACGCAGTTCTTCTTATGATAAATGTTCTTGGTGTGTAATTTTGAACGGACTGTGTAAGAATGAGTTATCTTTGAACTTTTAAGTACGTTATCAAGTCGTCCGACTTGAGAGACTACAACTTTCTGTTATATTTTTGGGATTATTTGGCCGTTATATGCCAACAGTCTGCCATCATGTCACGTCACGAGATATTTGGTTCGAGACCGGACCGAAATAGGAATTTTCTGACTCAATAATTTGGTGATTTTCACCAGGTAACAAAGGTGAATTTTATAATCACGACTTAAAACAGGACATCCCAATTTAATTATAATGTAATTATTGCCTCGCCAATTTATTCAGTACTGCAAAAAATAAGCGATTACACAAACAAGTAAAATCTATTGACTCCTGCACATCTGTTAAGTATTTTATAAATTGCTGGCGTAATTTAAGGAATGCAACACAATTTTTAAATTTGATTACTATTCTGTTCGTACTTCATGATTAACCGTGGATTTCTTTACTTCGATGATGAGCGTATTCTGGAGTCTTACGCCGTTTAGCATTTCAGCTGTGTGTTAACATTTTAGAGGAACATGCTGACTCCATCGTCAGGGATGACGTGAGGAGTGTTGAGAGGTAAATGGTTGTTCAGGGGTAGGAGATGGATCAGGCCACGGGGATTGGCCAATGACGTGGGGTGAGGAAAGGAGACGGAGTCACTTTCGGGACACCTGTCAAGAAGACTGGGACAGAAGAAGAGAAGGACCACGAAGACAGGAAGTAATAACAAAACGTTTTGTTCCTGGAAGCAACTTCCTGCTTCCGTACATTTGGGGTGTGAATGAGAGGCTTACAGGGAGAAGCAATCTTCCCTGTGCATGCGACTGGTGTCATTTAACAAGATCCGGTCCGTCAGTCCATGACGGTACTGTGTTCGTCCGCGGCAGACTTATTAAAATAACGAGCAATTTCGTAAAAGCGGCTTTCACTTTAAAGCTACGAACTTATCGTTCTATGACGATAACAAATCAAGGACGGGCACAATTCTACTCACCTGCTATAACACGGCACCGCGGGACACACTTCATTATGGCCACTTAGCCCGGAAATACGTGACATGTTACGATCTTCCAGCTGCCAGCACTATGAACAATGAAACGAGTCTCCTGTTCATCCTGAAATTCCTGTGCACGAAGCGCAATTTCCCGAGGGCCACAGTACACAACATAGTGGACCACACAGGACGCTTTGAACCCGCGTGCAGGCTTGCTTTGTTGCTCCTCAAGAGTAGCACGTTGCCACTGCGGGCTGTGGTATCACTTTTCTTGAGAGAATTCTAACTCTACAGCACACTTCATCCTGACACTGACAAATAATTACATCTGCTGCAGTTATACATCTCTTTGTTTCCATGCACCTGATTGGCTATCGCTTCCACGTCCCTGCTAAAGTATGGAAAACATTTGAACGTAAGTCAGATGGACTGAAAGAAGTAGTTATTAATTTACGAGGTGCGATCGGAAAGTTTCCAGACTGCGACACAGTCTTGAAACTTTCCGATCGCACCTCGTATGAGCAATTTAAAGAAGATTTCCCTTTAAAGCCTAGTAGTAACTATATGTCCCTCCTTCCATGAACAGCGTTAACCAGTTGATCTTGTAATGGCGAATTGTGTTTCCTTTGCGGTAAGGACTAAATTCTTCAAAAGTTTCTCCTTCCCAATTTCTCGGTGTTTCCCACAGTTTTTCTCGTTTCTTCAAACGATTCAAAATTTCCTGAAATCTTACACATCTAAAAGCATTTTCTTTAATCCTTTACAGTCACTTTTAAGAATGGTGGCTGGTACCCTGAAACTAGAATGAAGTTAGCTGGTGGCAAAGTAGCACAGCGTACGGTCGTACAAATCTGGGCCCAGGGCTAACACTTCATGCAGCGATTCCATTACGGCATTTCCTTTTTAAAATCCTTAGGGAGCAAAGTTAAGGCAGAGACAGACATACAAAGCTCACTTTAAATGAAAAGTTGCTGGGCTTGTTGAGAAATGAAAGTCATCAGTGCTAACGTGGATATATATGAGCAGTGATTCAAGATATGGTCGGCTTGAGTTTGGAGCTCCCTTGTCGCATTACAGAAGTCATATTGAAAATAAGGGGCACTGGATACCGAGTGGTTCAAGGTATTTTAACAACACAGGCAAACCACGTAGTTCTTTAAACCTTTGAAACATAAATTTTAACTAAATGGTATTTAAAAATTCAATTCTTACCTCAAAGGAAACACAACACGTCTCCATAACAAAAATAAATTCTTTGAAATAATCGGTGTTTATTCTAAGAATCACACAGAACCATGGATATGTTTCGTGTGCAAAATGCAGAAGTACTGAATGGTTAAGTAAGTGGTACATACTGTTATCCTTGCACTTTAAAGTGTTAAAGGTTGATAAACAAAAGGAGGGCTTCCAAATTTCACTGCCCCCCCCCCCCCAAAAAAAAATAAATTTG
>NW_019060500.1:937462-961702 GCF_000696155.1 Zootermopsis nevadensis | reverse complement strand
GGAATAAAACCAGCATTCAAACGACAGTGATTTATTTAAAAAAACACAGAAATAGTAATCAAGTTCTTACCTTACTCTTTCAAGCCGAAACTCGTCTAAATAATGTTTAATATTTCAGTCCTTACCTCAAAGAAAACACAATATTTTATCATTACAAAGATATAGTATAATAATTAATGCTGCTTGAGGAAATAACTTTTGTTTACACTGAACACCATATAAAACCCATACCGCTTGCTTTAAAATATCTAATTTAAATGTTACAATATTGGTGTAATATATGGATAATGCATATGAAAGTAGAATAAGGTTATTTAAAGTTGGTATATTCATGGAGTCAAATTCTGGAACAATTCTTCGTATATACCAGGATCCTTCCTTTCACATCAGTCCAAATTCATCTTCATAATCATCTGGGCATTTTCCGAAAGTCGAAGTTGAGTAATTGTAATTCCCTTTTCATATTCGTCAAGCACAGGATTCAAGCCTCGGCCCTAAATTCCAATATCCTTACTGAGTTTCTTATAGTTGTTCTCAGTACGTCGTATAACATACTGGGACATGTTAAAATAAGCAACTGCCGATTCTTGCCACGTGTCTAAAATTCATTATTCATAAAAAATTCCCCCTCCCCAACAACCCTAACCCACATAAAATAGTCCAGCCAAATGGAAAAACGTAACTAAACAAATCAAATAATCATGCAGTACACAAAGTTTAATTAACCTACAGGACAGAAAATCCAGCGTTTTAAAGTTATACTTATGAGATTCTTGGAAAATATCTATTGATCCTTCTTTCAATACAATGAATTCCTGCCCAATGAACACAGAAATGCAATCAAAGAAACAGCTCTGATGTCGTTCCCATCCATTTGACAACAGATCCATAAGATGACGATACGAATTTACGATAAATATTTACATGTAAGACTTGAGGTTCTCACAGCGGTGAGTATGAAGATTTCCGTCTTCTGGGTGGTTGCGCTGTGTAGTCTGGTTGATGTTAACCAACGTTTCAGAGGTTATACTGCCTCCGTCATCAGAGTATGAAGATTTCTGTCTTCTGGGTTGTTGCGCTGTGTAGTCTGGTTGATGTTAACCAACGTTTCAGAGGTTATACTGCCTCCGTCATCAGAGTATGAAGATTTCTGTCTTCTGGGTTGTTGCGCTGTGTAGTCTGGTTGATGTTAACCAACGTTTCAGAGGTTATACTGCCTCCGTCATCAGGGCGACCAGACTACACAGCGCAACCACCCAGAAGACGGAAATCTTCAAATATTTACATGTACGTGTAAAATAACAATGATGGTCTTCTGCTTTAAAAGTATCCGAAGTTCGCACCCACAATCAACAACTTAATTCTAACTGTGCAGCTTCCGAATTGCTTGAAGTACAGTCCACGACTGTAATCTTGATACTTGCAAGGAATGCAGTAAGTCCGTAGCGTTAAAGGCAGACGCTATCTCTCCTCCTTCCTCCTTCACCCCACTTCCACACCCCGCAAGTCTCAAGATTACAGTCGTGGACTGTACTTTGCCTAACTTGTTACAAGCCACAACGGGATAAACACGCGTGCATATTGTGCGTTACGCACATGCGTCGTTCACGACATAAAGCTGCAATAAATAACAGAGGCAGTGACACGTTTACCACCACAAAGAACATTAATTTCTCTCTCCGGGAGGGGGCGGTTGTTAAGGGAGATTATTTCTGCACGTTACTGTATCACTCTGTATAAAATACGGCCATTACAAGCGTCATTAAAAATTTTAATTCCTCTGCACACACAGAATTTATTCGCAAACTGAAAATGCAGAACCAAAATAAGTGTTCGGAGTGCCTTAAATGGTTGTTACCCAGCAGAGTGGTGAATGTATGTCCCACTTAAAAGCAACAGGATACGGTCAACTTTCCTAAGACAACAGCACAATCCAGAAACTAAATACTTTACTGCAATCACATGGTCATTATTACATTTCATCATTGCAGTCTGTTTGTTCACTTGTTAAGTCAAAATTTCTGCTTGTCTCGTACTGATGGACGTACTTGGAACAAAGAACTGTCAACGCCACGAAATTATCAGACAGCATCAAAATCCTCATCACGCTCTTAAACTATCAGAATCTCGCACTGTTGACTAAATTTTTAACACAGCTGTCACAGCCTCCTCATTTTGAGGGCAGATCCAAAAATCTCTACTAAAATTATTTCTTCCTCCCCATTTCCTTCCGTACTGTCGGCTTGATGGTTACTATCAGACCATACAATGCATAATGCATAGAGCGATCTAGTTAGTATTTTTAAACTTATCACCATACGGCTTTATGGTGGTAAATAATACACAAGGTGGATGATGCTACATCATTCTGCTTTCAGAAAATAAGTTTAATGATAATATTTTAGCATCTACATAGGCCGGTGTACTAACATTCATAACTCAGTTAAGAATTCTAAGAGTCCTGTCATTGTTAAATCAGTATTTATGAATTTTATTACAGAAATAGGTAAAATATTAATCAAATATATAAATTCCGCAGTTACAAACATTGAGTAAGAATTTAAACAATATGTGATGCACTGTAAAAACAATTTAATTATTTAAGCACCATTTATTTAAAGAAAAATGGAGGAAACGAATGGTTACTTTAGCCAGTGGACAAATTATACTGTCAAAGAATTCACGAACCGGTATAAATTGACATGCGTTTAAGCATACCTACTAGAATGAGTAAAATGAAAAATTTATACTAACAGAATTACACAGATGAGTTCTGACTTACGTCCTTTATGCAGTAAGGAGAGCCATAGTATTTTTTTATCGTTCACTTCAAGTCTCCCTCTTGTGTTGAACGATACAGCACGGTGTATTGATTCCTGTCTGCTCAGTCAATAAATGAAATGAAGCCATTTATAATCCCATCAGCCGTGAGTCCTTGGCATCTTTCAAGATGTCATAAGATTAGAAAACAAGAATGGCGAAAACAAATATAATTCCTGCAGCTTAGATACAAACATTTAAAAAGTAATCTCCCTCCACGTGACACATACACAAACATTTGAATTTGTAAATAAATGTACAAGCACGTCCTTTCGACCCAAATAAGAAATTTGACGACAAATCGTAGAATGTCTGCACAGTTTTCAATTCTGTAACAGATCAATAAAACAAATATGGCGGTAGAGCACACAACTGACAATGACGCAATATTGTCTTTAATTTTCTACGGAGATTTCATTTGTTAAATTGTCTGTACGATATTTTCTTCTTACGTAAAGCAATAACATTTTGTTGTGTCGAAGTTCAAACAGGTTTGAAGAGAAAAAAACACTTGTTAATTTCCGTGTCTCCCAAAATAAGTTTATAGATCCATTCCCACGCCACTGTGATAAATGTTTAAAAGTTCTTTCATCTCTGATATATGTGTTCTAGTGAAATGCAATATTTAAATTTTGACAAATCACAAAATTTCAACATTCTGAGAATGTGATCACAGAATAAAACTTAATTCCATTAAATGCTGTAATTCGCTGTAATTCTCCTTCGAAACATACGGCATTTCATGAGGTGGGTTCGATGATAAGATATTAAAGAAATTTCTCGTGCGTTATGGAATCTAAATTCTTATAACCGTGTCCATAATAACTTGACACTTGGTTTCAACCTGAGCATGTTCAATTCAACTATACTCACGCCCTACTTTAATACACATTTTAATATTATCCTGCTATCTCACAAGTTATAACTAACTTTCAAGTTTTCTGACTACAATTTTGTATTCTTCCCCCATCTCCCCAACGCGTACTACATGTATGTCTCATCCTTCTTCATTTTAACATCCAGATATTTTGCGAAGAATGTAAATTATTAAGTTCCTCGTTATTCTATTTCCTTAATCTTCCTGTTAATTTTCTATCTCATGTTCTAATATTTCCGTTGAAAACAGTTCAGTATACCAAGCTCGCAACAACCCAATACTCGAAAGTTCAATGAGGCAACCACCAGAGGAGCCCTCTATCCAGTGGATACGGTCCTCAAGATGTGTGTTACTTCCAGTTTTATTATTATAAACTTGTTCAAAAAATATGTAATATTAAAAATTAGATCCATTTCTCTTACAATATTAGTATGATTTGCAATCTGTACACAGCATTTACAGAATGTAGATTTAAATGTCATAACCGGTTTAATCCATACGCAAACATTCATATTAGGTTTGGCGAAGCGCGAAGGGAATTAAATTTTGGAAACAGGGATATTCAACAGACCATGCTGTTTGAGCACATAGCGCAGTTGCAAGTTAAATAGCATTTTTCCTAAATACGTTTTATGAAATAATACTAAATTAATGCAATGTCACTGTTTCAGTAATTGGGGTAGAGGGAAGGGGGGGGGGAGTGTTCTCAATTAATGGATACAGCGGCAGGGTGAGGGGGTTAACTTGCGAACCGAAGCACTGCAAACTTTTTCAATGAACAAATGTGACAAGCGTGGGAACAGTGCCGAAGTCGTTATGAACGCGTGGTTTGTTTCTCTGTATTGACGTCTGTTGCCATAGCACGAGGTTGCAGAAGTCGCGCTGGTTCGGGGTTTCGTAGCTCGAATCAAAGTGCCTTTTGATGTCCGAATCAACTTCACAAAACAACCCTTTATAACCCCAGATCGCATTCATCTCTTTTCCCAAGTCCACCCCCATTCAGTGGCACCTACTAAGGCACGGAACAATGGACAGATATCCCATGTCAAAGCCAGATTCCTAATTAAATGAACTATTTTTGTTGTCGTGTTTTAATACCCTCTATATCGGTTTATATCAGTAAGCAATACACTGTGCACGCAGTTTCAGGTCTTCTTATACAAACTGGAATTATACAACGGTCATCGAAAATCCCTAGATACCATTATTGAATACAATGACTTCGTTACATTTCTCTAACAAAACTATCGACAAACTACAAACCTACACATCTCCATGGAACAGAATGATTCTTGTCAACCTGACATTAACTCAGATGAAAATTAAATTCTCACATCCTATAGAATTCATTACCGTGCTCACAAAATATATCTTCACTGGATCTAATCCTGAATCAGATAAATTCAGTCCACGCCCTTAAACATCATTTCCACAACACCCGTTTTGATATTAAACATCTTTGCCTAGGTCTCCGAAGTGGTCGTTTTCCTTCACTCTCATTCCTCCAACGCATGCTACATGGCCCGCTCATCCCATCCTCATTGCCCTGTTAATATATGGGGAATAATACGAATTAAGACACTCATTAAATAATTGTCTCTGCCACTCAGTATCTTCTGTGATCGCATCAAAAACCTACACATTAAATAAATGAAACTCACAGGATTTGAGGTTTCCGTGGCTGAACGAACGAAAATGGCTGTCCTCTGGGCTGTAGCGCCGTGTAATCTGGCAGAAATTTACTAACATTTTAGAGATTTCTGCCGTTTTGGTCATGAAGGCAATAAGAACCTCTGAAACGTTGGTAAACTTCCACCATTCCACAAGGCGCTATAACCCAGAAGACAGCCATCTTGAAATGAAACTAGAAATTTGCCGGTTGTTATGCGTGTGTGAAATTTTGCCTTCGCTGGAGGGCCAAACGGAGATGTGTCGCGTTTGACGGAAGTTCTGGAGGCCAACCACGCTGTTATACGGAGCAGTTTCATGGTTCGAATTCTTGGTTTAATATTATTACAGTGATTAAACCAACAAGTATGATTTGTGCAAGATATGCAATATGCACGAGGAAACGAGACCGCATAACATCTTAGTTGCAGGCAGATAGACATCATTAGCAATAAAATATGCCTTAGCTCAGACGATTATTCGCCTGATGCACACCGCGGAAGCCAGGTTCGCGCCCAGGTCAGTCCACGTGTGATTTTTGGTGGACAAAGTGTCATCGGCGCAGGAATCCTTCCGGGCCCTTCGGATCCCCTCCTCCAACATTAGGATTGCGAACGAGCCTATAAATGGCTGTCCCGGAATATCTAACATAAACCCAAATCTGTAAATATAGTGGCTTTAGTTGTAACAAGTTCTGTCAAAAATAAAATTTACTGTCATCGGCGAATAATTGTCGGAAAATATAACACGTATATAGTCAAATAATGGGGCTACATATTATTATATTAGCGCAATTTCATACAACTTATCTACGGAATTTTAACCAAGCGGCCCACCATACAGTACTACAAATAGGACACCGGCAACATTCAGACTAAATACTGAAGTTTTCAAAATGAGCAGATGCACTAAAAGGACTGAGTCTCTGAAATATCTTCGCGTATAATCAAAATACGCGACACAGATAAAATAAATGCAGATATTAAGAAGAATTATAAGTATTCGGCGCTTATCTAGGCCACACCACAAATCAATTTTCCCCAAAATATATTTTTAGTATCAGGCCCTCAGAAAATGAAATCGTGCATCGGGGCATTATGTAATATTTACGTCGGTTAAACTATATCTGAGTTACATTATTAATCTGCATTTAACCCCTAAAATACTTTAAATGTTATAAGAAGGGTACAAATCACAATATACCCGCTAATTTCCTTCCTCTGTTATCGAAATAATTCGCAAGGCAATATGGTTTGAATTTCTTGTACTTTTATATTAATATCTCGTAGTGAAGGATAATGATTACAGCGACATACACGACATTTGAAAATTAGTCCCTCACACCACACACATTTTCTTTACAAGTAATTTAGTACTTCTAAAGTGAAATACTGTTAACATGTCTCCTGTGTCATATTTAATGCAAATCTCTCCCGCGTTTCAAGTTCTCAGAGAAGACGCGAGGAAACACACAGCAAGCTATTGGTCTTCTAAAACATAAGACTAACGCAACAAGCTTAAGAACATAAGAACTTTAACATCAAAGCAGTACGTTAGCAAGCAACCGCAATTATAGCAAATCCCTGTAATTAGGTAAACTAAAGCAGTGGTTTCAGTATTCCATGGGAGACTTGGCAAATAACTCTATTTATTATGCGTAAAAAAGATGTCGCTTCATTCAGGGTAAGAGTGTTAGCAAAGCTTGTTAGCGATAACGGAGCCAATAATTAGTCGGTGTTAAATCAAGTGTGTACATAGGGATAGACAACTAGCAGGACAGCCAACATATCACTGTCGCCACCCATGTGTTCAAATATATATAACTACAGCACAGAATTACAATCTTGATTATCCAGTGGATACTGGCAAAACTTGGACCTGGGTTACCTTTAAATAAATTGCACTAAAATAATTAAACAAGATAGTGTAATTGCGTCATATTGTGAATATTATATCAATTATTTATTTTTAATCCGTCTGATCACAATATAATTTTATTTAAAATTTCTTATAATTAAGATAATAAAATATCATTCACAATCGATCAATCGATAAGGAGCATGAATGATATTAAATTATATTGTGATCAGACGGATTAAAAATAAATAATTAATTAAACAAGTTATTTAGTACAATGACAATCTTATAATTCTGCATATTCCCGTTAACTACTATTATTTATGGACGTGGCGTCGCATAGTAACAACATTACGAATTAATTTCACCTGAATAATATTTAAAGATTAAGTTTCTACCCGAAAGAAAACATAACTCCATTACAAAAGCAAATGGTTGATGTTATTTATGAAAATGACTGTTTTCATTACGGCATTAATACGACCCACAAAGACATTCTGAGAGGAAAACCAAATACAATCCGCTATTCAATGATAAAGCAGGTTAAACGAAGATTTATCTACTCGGTGTCTGATAAGTCACTGCCTATTTATAAATTAATAATACGATTACGTAATTAACGTTATATATAACTTATACCTACATAACCGACAGTCTATTCACACTGCCGGCTCTACTCTAAAGAAAAGTTAATGTGACCTACGTTAAAAAGTATATTAATACCATAAGACATTTTTCAAACAAACATTTGCTTTCCTCCAAAAAGCAGATCACAATTTTTCCTTAAAACAGAGACACGCGCGATCCCGTTGCCTGCCTTCAGTTACAACGCATAATTAAAAATGGAACCTACAAAAATAAAAGACGGTAATAAATGGCTTTATCGTACCAGGAAACCTGTCTAATTTCCATATAAAGTACAGCAAGCAATTCACCCCTATCTAAATTTAATTTTAATTCAGATTTCAGAAACTCTCTTCTGCCATTGTAATAAATTATCGTGATTATAGGTTGGCAATTAATATGCTATCACGAGCATCTCAGCGAATAAGTGGCATAAGAACATACTTCTGGGGTAATATCACTCCCTGGATAGTACCTATCCGTATCTTGATTACAAAATCTATGAACAAAATTTAAGAAGTATACAATTACATTAAGTATTTCCTGATTTCTTCGTTGCCTTTTTGTTAATTTTCCACAAGCCCTCACAATTATATAATATAAATTATATTTTATTGGTTCATTAGCATTTTATCGTACAAATTAATTTAGTAAGATAATCGGTACGACAACCTTTGGTATTCGAATACCAGCAACCGTAGCTGACTAGGTTTCTTTCAGTCACTATCACATTCACTCAATTTAGTTTACGTATTTTCATCTTACTTAAAATTAAATTCTACATCTTTTAATGGAAAAATTACGTGCTCAGGGTTGTCATTACTTAATTTATGTTACAATACCAGCATGTCCTTGCAGGAACTGAAGAAATAACCTAAACAAGTTAGGATATCCAGCCTTTTGGGCAATAAAAAAACACGGATACTCCTCATAAAACAAGCGGCAATCGTGAGCACTCAATTGCGACGTTCAGTTGTTACGAGTGCGTTCCCAGATAAAATGGCGGCCTAATTTGATAATTTCCTCTCAGCGTATCGTCACAGCGACGTTCGTACACGATATTGAAACTTCTGATGGTTGCCGCGAGTGCTCATTTCTTACAATAAAATGCTACAACGGGGAAGGTCTGCGCAGTTCCCATTTGAATCACAATGAGAAAGAGACCTTTGCTGATTCGCGTAGAGACAGTTAATGGAGAAACGTCCTACGCCAGTGCAAGTACATGATAGTTGAAGAGAAACCTAAGACCGGGAGCTAAATCGCCCATGCAAATCTGCTGCTCCCTCACAACATTCCACCTAATTCAAAATGCTGTTAAATGATTTGTGTCACATGCCTCAAAGTTTTAAACCACCTGGCCTCTACCCAACCAGTAGGCATGACGAGAAGAAACAACATTTATTTATGGGAGCAGAAACACAGATTTCAGTCCAGCTGCCTCTGTTTTACGAGCGTTGTCAGCTGTGCTGTGCGGAAATATATGCCACTATCAGAGTACGTGAGTGTTACGTGTTGAACCAGAGGTGTTCAGCCTTTACCACAACGCGGCAACCCATCCTACAGTTGTATGCTGCGGGTTGCGGCAAAACGAAACAATCACTTTATACTGTGGGTGGCGGTTTTTTGTAACTAGTAGTTGGATCGTGGTCGGTGTAAATCAGCAGTTGGTACTCCTGGAGTTATTAATGATGTGAAATTCTTTAGGGAAAAAAAATAAGTACCTTAATTTTAAATACCACAGTTTATGCTGTAATACGAATACCTGATACGCGGGGTTTAAAAATTTTGGTAATCTATGGGAACAGTTCGGGAATCATTCAATGAACATTTCTCAGGAAAACTAATTGGCTTCACGTACACAAGATCTGAGCGACAGAAATAACATTACAGACAGAAAGAAATTAAAGCCAGCTTAAAAACAGTAACAGAAGGCAGAACAGGTTTCCTGCCCATGAACGGAATAATACCATGGAAATGGAGAGGTGGGAGGGAACTTCATCTCAGACTTCAACAAGGCTGACAGAGGTCTCTGAAAAAAAAACATTCATTTCGTAAAGGGCATTAATTAAACCGTACAGTGACAAATGATTTTAATACAAAACGTGAACGCAACAGTTACGCTACAAAAGGAATAATAACTTGCGGCGTGCGTGTTAAATTTCAGAACAGTGACAAAATATGATTAATATTTAAAAATTAATATTTACTTTGAATTATAAAATATTTCATAAAAAACATTAACAAAAAACGTTTTTTTGTGGCAAAATAGAGCTGGAAGAATAACACACGGTCAATCGTGGCCAGTGACGGAATAACCATAAATCTAAAACGGTAAACATTGAGAGATTAATCGATACGTTTCATTTTAACAGCCAAAAATATTACGGAGAGGCCAGAGAATAAACATTTTACATTTGGTATCACTCAAAAATAAAATTTAAAACAAACGAAAGTGCAAACACAATCATAGTGTCACGCAAATGATCTCTACAGATCGTAGAGGGAAACGGAGTGTCTTAATGACACTGTAGTTTCATTAAACCCGGCATCACCAGGTCTTGCTACAAATGTTCGGACGAAGCCCAATGTCGTTCGTGACTGTGCAATATACACTACAGATTTTCACTATGTTCTAAAGCGGATTTAAAACGGGATGTGTATCAATTCCCGTGTATTTTCTGAATAATACACAGAGGCATTAATTGTAAGTCCTCAGAGTCAAACTGGAGAGGTGAATCAGTGGAATTCATAACAACTCAGTGGGTCTGTGCTCCTGTTTCTACCATGGCCGCGGATAGAATAATGATACTCCTCATGACACTGAAATAAAACCGCGGATAGCGAAAGCGCGTATATCGAGAGCCACCTGTATTTGATAAACATTGGCTAGACCCCGTCAAAATACGAGCTGGACAGGATTGTCGAAAATCACTAATGATTTCCTCCTAATGTCACGCTGCGTGGATAGAAAGTTCAAAATCCAGTCCTTGAATTCCACGTCCTATGCACAATGCCACTGTACTTGAAGGAGTATAAAGGACTTTGGTATTCAAGAAGACAACTGGTCGCTGTCAGAGCCTTCTGTAATGTAGGACTGTTCACTAATTAAGCTGATGCGGATAGGAAATTAATTGTCGTCCTCTGTGACATTGCAGGGTGCATAATTTATAAGGGGAAAACAATTCGTTGACTCGACAATGAAGTAGGCTCGGCTCAACGGAACACTGGAACAGATCAGGACTTCTCGTTTTCGAAACAACGCGAAGTTTTACCCAACACCGAGTTTGTAATTTTCTTTGCGGCAGATGAGTAATTACAGTTATTATTGATTTACAGACACAAGCAGACGCTCTGGAAAATCTTTGTCGCATATACGCTTAGATAAGTGCTTTACTGTAGTGGCTATTTTATTCAGGCTTCAATCAGTAAATGACACCAACTTTAAAATGTGAGGTTAAAACAAAGCAGCCTTCACCGTGCGATGTCTAAGCTAAATCAGAACACGAAACCATAACCCAGTAATTAAATGAATGTCTTCTTTCATAATACACATTACTTTCTTCTTGGATATTTTATTTCTTTCTTTCATTATAAAGATGGCTGTCTTCTGGGTCTTAACGCCGTATGGTCTGGTAGAAGTTTACCAACGTTTCATATGTACATGCTGCCTCCATCATCAGGGCGATGGAGGCAGCTGGCTACAAGAAGCTACAACCCTGAAGACAGCCATCTTTGTACCCACCGCTGTGAGAATCTTAAACATACCCATTTCTTGTAGTTTATTTTGATATGCTAGGTTCTTAGATTAATTACTGATGTCTCTCACATTAAAATTTAATATAAACTGTGGTCGTAGTTATTAACTTATTGACATTTTAGATAATCATACAGACATTAAAATAGCACACACAATTTAATTCTTTAAGATAAACATCAGATTCATTCTTGAGATTATGTCCAGTTACGAGGCAGAATACTTAACCCATTTAAGAAGACAACACCCTCAACACAATTTTTACACTTTCAGGGAACTAGGACGGAATTATTGCCGTCTAGGCGTAGTTGTCTTATTATAAATATTGAAACATATTATTTAGGATATATTAATGACATATCGTAATTCGCTAGAATCGAAACGACTCCCAGCACGCTATGAGAGCCGTGAGCGCTTCAAATACAAACCAGATCCATTCTCTGCCACTAACAAAGATATAAAAACATTTGTATAGTTAGTGCACGTCAAAAGAATGCCGGCCTAGTGTGCCTACACAATTTTCCATTGCGTTAGGAAAAACTACAAAAATATGAAACATGTATATACTGACAGTATGAGCAATTGTAACGGTGTGGAATCTCGCACTTTGTATGTGACAGAGTTAGAGAAAATTTGCATCATAAAAGGATTTACAGTTTCAAACGTGTGCCTGTGATGACGGGTAAAGTGAGGGGGGGGGGGATCCCATTCAAGAAAGAAGGGAATGAGTTGGCGGTGGAGTCGACTGAATTCAGTGTAGTTGTTGAAAATCCCCTGCTCGGAGTCTAACCCCTGTTCCCTATTGTTGACTCTGCTCCTGTCGGGACTAGGGGAGCTATGCTAGGGTCGATTGTGCGGGCGCCTGGAGCCAAAAACCAACCGCTTTACGCCGGGAACCACACAAGGAGTAATTTCTTTTTCACACTTTCTAAAAAAAATGTAAAACGGTTAGGATCAAAATCAGAAGTTTCGTGGTTTGAATACCGGAAGTCGTTTCTTAAAACACCAACAAAAACCATTATAACATGGAGGCAAATAAGGTGACTTGATGTCAGAATCACAGACTCGGTGTCAATTAGTGAGTGACAGTCAAAGCAGTTTACTGGTTAATGGGGTGTCTGATCGGATCGGACCATAAGCAGAGCGGCTTTGTATGAAACCTGGCTGATTGCTTAGCGCTATACATTCTCTTCTGGGTAATTCTGACAAAAATCAAAAATATATTTTAATAATTTTCTTGGAACTGAAATAATATACTCAAAGTTGGCTCCAAAACTGTACTACCCATTCTCCTCCTCAGAGTCAAACTGGAGAGGTGAATCAGTGGAATTCATAACAACTCAGTGGGTCTGTGCTCCTGTTTCTACCATGGCCGCGGATAGAATAATGATACTCCTCATGACACTGAAATAAAACCGCGGATAGCGAAAGCGCGTATATCGAGAGCCACCTGTATTTGATAAACATTGGCTAGACCCCGTCAAAATACGAGCTGGACAGGATTGTCGAAAATCACTAATGATTTCCTCCTAATGTCACGCTGCGTGGATAGAAAGTTCAAAATCCAGTCCTTGAATTCCACGTCCTATGCACAATGCCACTGTACTTGAAGGAGTATAAAGGACTTTGGTATTCAAGAAGACAACTGGTCGCTGTCAGAGCCTTCTGTAATGTAGGACTGTTCACTAATTAAGCTGATGCGGATAGGAAATTAATTGTCGTCCTCTGTGACATTGCAGGGTGCATAATTTATAAGGGGAAAACAATTCGTTGACTCGACAATGAAGTAGGCTCGGCTCAACGGAACACTGGAACAGATCAGGACTTCTCGTTTTCGAAACAACGCGAAGTTTTACCCAACACCGAGTTTGTAATTTTCTTTGCGGCAGATGAGTAATTACAGTTATTATTGATTTACAGACACAAGCAGACGCTCTGGAAAATCTTTGTCGCATATACGCTTAGATAAGTGCTTTACTGTAGTGGCTATTTTATTCAGGCTTCAATCAGTAAATGACACCAACTTTAAAATGTGAGGTTAAAACAAAGCAGCCTTCACCGTGCGATGTCTAAGCTAAATCAGAACACGAAACCATAACCCAGTAATTAAATGAATGTCTTCTTTCATAATACACATTACTTTCTTCTTGGATATTTTATTTCTTTCTTTCATTATAAAGATGGCTGTCTTCTGGGTCTTAACGCCGTATGGTCTGGTAGAAGTTTACCAACGTTTCATATGTACATGCTGCCTCCATCATCAGGGCGATGGAGGCAGCTGGCTACAAGAAGCTACAACCCTGAAGACAGCCATCTTTGTACCCACCGCTGTGAGAATCTTAAACATACCCATTTCTTGTAGTTTATTTTGATATGCTAGGTTCTTAGATTAATTACTGATGTCTCTCACATTAAAATTTAATATAAACTGTGGTCGTAGTTATTAACTTATTGACATTTTAGATAATCATACAGACATTAAAATAGCACACACAATTTAATTCTTTAAGATAAACATCAGATTCATTCTTGAGATTATGTCCAGTTACGAGGCAGAATACTTAACCCATTTAAGAAGACAACACCCTCAACACAATTTTTACACTTTCAGGGAACTAGGACGGAATTATTGCCGTCTAGGCGTAGTTGTCTTATTATAAATATTGAAACATATTATTTAGGATATATTAATGACATATCGTAATTCGCTAGAATCGAAACGACTCCCAGCACGCTATGAGAGCCGTGAGCGCTTCAAATACAAACCAGATCCATTCTCTGCCACTAACAAAGATATAAAAACATTTGTATAGTTAGTGCACGTCAAAAGAATGCCGGCCTAGTGTGCCTACACAATTTTCCATTGCGTTAGGAAAAACTACAAAAATATGAAACATGTATATACTGACAGTATGAGCAATTGTAACGGTGTGGAATCTCGCACTTTGTATGTGACAGAGTTAGAGAAAATTTGCATCATAAAAGGATTTACAGTTTCAAACGTGTGCCTGTGATGACGGGTAAAGTGAGGGGGGGGGGATCCCATTCAAGAAAGAAGGGAATGAGTTGGCGGTGGAGTCGACTGAATTCAGTGTAGTTGTTGAAAATCCCCTGCTCGGAGTCTAACCCCTGTTCCCTATTGTTGACTCTGCTCCTGTCGGGACTAGGGGAGCTATGCTAGGGTCGATTGTGCGGGCGCCTGGAGCCAAAAACCAACCGCTTTACGCCGGGAACCACACAAGGAGTAATTTCTTTTTCACACTTTCTAAAAAAAATGTAAAACGGTTAGGATCAAAATCAGAAGTTTCGTGGTTTGAATACCGGAAGTCGTTTCTTAAAACACCAACAAAAACCATTATAACATGGAGGCAAATAAGGTGACTTGATGTCAGAATCACAGACTCGGTGTCAATTAGTGAGTGACAGTCAAAGCAGTTTACTGGTTAATGGGGTGTCTGATCGGATCGGACCATAAGCAGAGCGGCTTTGTATGAAACCTGGCTGATTGCTTAGCGCTATACATTCTCTTCTGGGTAATTCTGACAAAAATCAAAAATATATTTTAATAATTTTCTTGGAACTGAAATAATATACTCAAAGTTGGCTCCAAAACTGTACTACCCATTCTCCAAATGTTAGTAACACAGTCACAGTATGTTTCTCCGAAAAGTCTACACGTCGCCAAACCCGAGGAAAACGTCATCATGAAATTTATTCAAGTTTACATCTTTCGAAACGAGTTACCGATCGCGCTCAACGCCACTATTGATAAAATAAAAACCCAGGAGCGAGATTGTTCGTTGTTTCAGGGGGATACTGCGGTTAGCGTGTCGGATGAGGGTATGAGGATGAGTGAAAGGGGGTGAAATCAATTAGTATGCGACTGACAAATAAAGGCTAGCACTTAACAAGGTGGACTTGTTCCTAATGAAATTCCTTGTGCAGGCTCACCGCAGAAATAATTAGAGGACCACAGTGTTTTATTACCTGATTGGCAGGACAGAATACCGTTTCTCAATACACGTATCGTTGCAGCATAACACGGGGAAAGTTGGCGAAGTTCATGCGGTCAAATACACGCAACTTTCGCGAAACATTGAACGTCTCTTAGATTTTGTACACAAACACATCTTAATTTTTAATTCTGTGTTCTTTCAACCTTTTCTCTAAGTACCCAGAATCCAACTGTTTACATTTGCTCAAAGGCCCCTCGACTATTTACCCGTTAAAGTTAAAAAAAAATCACTGCTCATCTCATAATACACACAGTATTCCTCTCAATGAAAAGTTTCAAGTTGCGTAAAACATTTCGATGTTCGTATCCTGGTCTATAAAGCTGTATAAAATTTTATATAGATATCAACGTTTCGGAGGTACATAGTCACTCCATATTCCCGGATGCTACCTGCAGGGCAGCCTTTCTTGAGAACTTAATAGTACGCTTAACTATTTAAAAAATGTCCCGGCTTTTATGGAATTTGAGGGATAATTGTAGTATTCGCATAAGCCCACCACTGGCTCACATCCAGAGCCATATGAATCCAATCCGCTTTCCAAAAAATATTTCTCCGGGATAAAAAACAGGTAAAAAGCTTGACTGGAAAGAATTAAGAACTGTCATAATACATATTCTCGCACGAAAGACATCGAGACAGCCGATCAAAGTTCACTCACCATGCAAAGCCTTCAAATACGCCTTCCCTGCGTTGATGAGCTGCCTTGCACCAGGGTTGAACTTGTCTAGGATGTTCTGCAACAAAAGAGGCAGAAACCAAATTAACACATACACCAATGCGTTATTTCCTTGTGCTCAAAGAAAGGAGAGAAGAAAGAAAGTTGATTAATAATCTTGGTCTACGAATCCCACACGACTATCCCGACTTTCAAAATGTGGCTTCCAGCTACTTTTATGATGGTAGATTCAACACACAAGATGGCAACACTAACTAAAAAATTATCCATTGTGAACTAATGTCGTTTTTCATATAAACCCTTCAATTATTATTTATAGGATTTGAGGCAGCAAGGACTTCTGCAACGTCGGGTAATGAAAGCAGCTGCAATGTGTTTGAAGCCATTTCCCCTACCTTTAACAGGAAATGACAAGAAATCTCTGTGATAATATTTGGTCTCCGAACTGACAAAATGCCACGTGGCACACCGCTCTTTACAGAAACCGCGGGAATTGCGCCAGACAACTGCTGCAACCCGCTAAAACATTCGTTCTCATGAACGTGGCATATCACGGACTCCCGTCACACAAATATTCCCTCTCTCTGTTCATTCCTCATAATTCCTCTCACTTTATTGCCTCATCATAATTTAACACATATTACGAGCTTGTAACTACTTCGTAGGCTAAATTTAAACAACTGTGACTTATTCCTTCTAATTACGAACTCACAGCGTATAGTCTGAGGTCACGATGTGTCTGATGAAATTCAGAAGGTCGCAACTTGACCTCTTGGCTAATATCAAGTATGCCGTCGGCTTCACTGCACATAAATATCAGAGAAAGCTGGTGATCTCATTGACACCAATCACAGCACAAAGTCTGTGCCTCAACTTCTTGTTTAACTCGTTCTTCTGCGACCTTAATGGTTGCAGAATCTTCATATTGAGATTAATTCAAGTTTCATCTTTTCTAGTTTCCCACATCGACAATGTATTTGGTCTGCGTAGTACATGTGTTTGTTTTCTTCCAAACCACAAGCCAACGACGTAGGTAAAACGCACGATTGCTGCACTAAGTTTCCTTTTGCAGGAAAATTCATGAGAATTACAGTGTATTGATTATCTATATTACTGCGTATCGGTACAGAGATTGTTTCCAAAGCAGGGATTAAAGAAGATGTCTAATTCAAATGGCAGATTAATATACGAGGCATTGTACTGTTACCTAGCAACCAAACATGAAACTAAACAAGATCGGTACAATTCGAAATTCAATAAGCCGCTGGCAATGTCAGCGTTAGTAATACTCAGAAATAGATTAATAAATATTAAGGTTTCCTTCTAAATCGGAGAAGCACAGAAGCATAATTTTTTTTTAATATATGTAAGGTCTTAAGAATTCATAGCATCTTTAATGTGATACAATGTTAAGTTAAAATAAACCAAGTCATACTGAAAGCAGCTACAACCCTTGTGTTGGTAATTAACCACGGTGGTCTAGCGGTTAGAACGCTGGCCTTGTAATCCTGGGGTCTCGGGTTCGATTCCCGGCGGTGCCCGAATTTATAACTTGTGTTGGGCAAGGCCGTGGTCTAGGCAACACGGAGTTTTCCTCCGGGGGCTTACCCGGTTTCTCCGTGGCATCCCAACAATTACTCCATTCACACACAGAAGAAGGCAATGGCAAACCACTTCTGGATCATCTGCCAAGAACGTATATGAACAGGTCCCAGTCCGAGAAAAGGATGGAAGGATCCTGTTCATATGGACCTGTCGTCAGACAGAACACTAAATAAATAAATAAAATTGGTAATTTGTCCTGGATTTATATGAAATAGTGAACGAAACCAATTAATCCACGTTGGTTCTTTCTCGCTCTATTTCACGACGCACCACTGCTGCATAGGTTATATTACGTCAAGCGGAGGAATGAACTAAGAAAGTAGAGTAGGAAAAAGATGCTGTGTATTTAATGATTCCATCCCACTATTCAAACAGCGGTTGAATGGTTTATCACCGCTTTATTGTATTTGGGATGCCACGGTTCGACGGCCGATCAGTATGTTGACTACATTCAGTTAAGGTTTCTCGAAGTGACCAGACGTCCCTACAGGTAAATGCGGGAGTAGACTGCGAAAGAGGAAAATTTTTTTTCCCTATTCACAATCATTCTCTCATTACACGCTACAATCCATTTGGAAGAAGCAGACTTAGATGGAAGAATAATATTAAAAATTATCTCATAAAAACAAGGTTTAATACGAAGCGAAAGTGTTAGGTAGATAAAATGTTCAATGGCAGACGTTTCTGAACACAGTAATGAACCCTCGGGTTATTTTTGGTGTATTTTCTGTAAGCAAATAATTTAATTTCAAAAGTTATGCAGCGAATTTTCAACTTTTAATGGCCAATTATCTTAGAATTTCTCACAGAGGCAATAAAAAACCTTAGAACGTATATCACTGCTTCGTAACAATATCGCGTGCTCAGTTATTCTGACGTGATCGTGCGAATACCGTATGTTATAAACAAGAAGTCTCAGTATTAATAACGGAGTTTGTACCTTTAATAAGGCAGAATTATAGTCCATAAAAATAATACCTAATATTACACGTGCAACTTTTTCATAATGCTTCATACTGACGTCTACATGGCCTAAGAATACTTACGAGCAAATATATTATCTTATTGTGACTTATTTTATGGTGCATTAGAGGAAATTTACCACTCGTAGACTTAGTTTAAAATCTTAACCATATGCTGCACAAACACGTAATGTGCGTTAAGTCCTTGCTGCAAAATACACAAATTGACGAACATGGCATGAAAAGTCACGCCAATAACTAATAAAATCTGTACCGATCTGCTAAATCGGGTGTAAGTCGCTCGCCTGACTTTTCTATTTCAACCGTATCCAATGCACATTTTTTCAACAAACTTACGCATCTGAAGAATACCAGGCTCCGACATTGGTTCGAATCCCACAACAAACTTACGCATCTGAAGAATACCAGACTCCGACAGTGGTTCGAATCCCACGTTAAATTGCAGGTGGCATAACCTTCAATATAAAATAAAAATAATTTATGTTTCTAGTACACTGCATATCAGCAGACGAATTAAGACAACAGAATATCGAAGACAGCGGGTAAAAGATTCAACAGTACACCACACCCAACTCTTTCACGGTTAGGAACACGAAATTAAGTTTATCAAATACAACAGCCGAATTATGGAGTTTCATCTCAAGAAAATGTCTTCAACAAACGCATAGAACACCAGCCATATGAAAACATAAGCCCTTGTTGCATGTTCCCATGAATTATTACTACAAGAACAATGCGTAACGCTGCTGTATTCTTACATCCACGCTTCCTGGAACCACATTATCTCAAACCTGTAGTTGTACAAGTGAAAGTCAGTTAAAGATGCTACATATTCCTCTGCTGCCAACTTTAGAGCAGAAAATACCCTACATGTTTTAATTATCTCATAGCTGGGTTATTATAGTTATTTTAAACCCGACAAAGAACATCAGATAACAATAAGGGTCTATGATAGGGTCACTTGGGAATATTTAACTAGTGGTAATTTTATTCATATTTTGCCAGGAAACGGGTAGAATTTCTTAGGAATTCTGGCGCGCCTTTGACAGGAAAAGTATTGCCCGCGAGCTACAGGTTGGGCGGTCCTCTCAATGGCGTCACAAGTCAGTTGAACATCGTCGTCATTACACGCTTCAATTACTTACACAACAGATATACAAACAGTAAGCTAAACAAATGGTCTATTATTATTTATTCTACACCTAGGTAAAGAAATTACTGGTAGACTGAAATGGTGTCAACCAGACTAAAGGAAATGCTCCTACCACTACCACTTTCTTCCTCATCGACTCTGCGTGTCCCACGTCACATCTTCCTCCACGTAATCACAATATCATTGTTAAGTAGAAGACTGACATCTAAAAAAAACGCTTGTAGAAGGCGATGAGTTACTCTGTCCTTAATGTTCACTAACCAAGATTTATTTTACTTCCACGTGCTCCATTAACTTTACAGAATTATAACGAAACTTCAAGGCGATAGACTGAAAACTGGCTATAAAATGTAAAAGCTTTCTTTAACGAAAGTTATCGGTGCTTTTGATGTGCTCAGTACCAGAAGCAGACAAAATCAGCTTATTACCGAATGAGGCAGCACTTAAGCCAAAATCCAGCTTCTTTTTAAACCTCAATATGAAAATCGGCTCTCAAACACGGAAACACACAATTCTCCAAGAGTCAACCAGCCTGCCCAATCACAACAATATCGTAGAATACTAACATGGTAAAGCAAAGCTGTCCCGCTAACGCCATGTAGGCGCTTGGGGGGTGAGGTATAGCTCCTCCTCATTTTTGAATCCGGCACTAGATGGGGTCAGTGATAATTGGCATACCCCGGCCGAGGTTTTGACATTATTCATGAGGCCTGGTGGGCCCCAGAGCCGATTTGGACGCAGAGGCTAGAGGAAATATCCTACGCCCCCGTTGGGGATCAAACCGAGGTTGTTCTGTCAGTAACTCAGGTACTATACAGACTTAACTACGCATTTTCATATACTAACATATTCCGTGCCTAAATTTTTCGACAATTTTTTTGTTTACGATATTTGTCTTCCAAGTTGTGGTACATAGTTACATACCGAACCAAACTTTTGCAAAGCCTATGCCGAACTTCTGTCATACGTAGACGAGTAAATGTCGGTCTGGACTTGGTGTACAAGTGAACCGAAAAAAGAATCACGTCTCGTCACCAGAATATACGACAAAAACATTACATAGCCTAAACAGACCTATAACTGATTATTCCTTCGAAATCGTGATGGCCTTCAAACGTCTGGCGATAAATATAATAAAATTCACAATAAAAGAAGGAGCAGATTGATTTATGAAAATCGTTGCTACAATTAATAATTACTTCCGGTATCTTACCTATACCTGTGAGAATTAAAACATACAAAAATAATAACGTTGCCCGTTTTTGTGTGCTTCTGAAATCTAAGCTTCTCGACGTATTGTAAGAATACAGACTTTGGGTGTGTGAGAACACAGCAGTGACGAGAACATTCGAACTAAAACAAACTAGCGGGATGCTGGATAATAGTACATAAAGAGTAAGAGATTCATAATTTGACTTCATATTTTATTCGGAAGCATTGTGTTTGCATTGTTTTTCCAGTGATTTGACAGTGAATCCGTCATCAACAGTTATGAGAATTTTATTCGAACAGACATCAACAGGCCACATATTAGCGTCAGATACAATGTTCGAACGCTCTGTATGATTGAAATGTTTTCTACAATTTTTCATTTCTAGTAGCTATTGTTATACGTATTTAAAATAAAAATTTAACCCTTTGAAGAACAAGCTCTCTAATGAAAGTTTATGAATGCAGTGATTACATCGAAAAAATAAAAACGATACGTCTCCATTACGACTGATGGATGTTGTTTAAGAAAATAACAGCTTTTGGCACAGAAAACCCTACATAACACAAATAAACACTGCAGAGTAACTGGATGTTAAAGGAAGTTGTACATTTACCTGCCACTGGGCTTTAAAGGGTTTGATTGGGCAGTGTATTTGTGCTCTGTGAAAGAGTGATTAAGGTCAGAGCCCCAAATGTCGTCTTCTTCTCCCTTTCTGTCAGTAAATGGATTGGCCAGCGGAACGTTGCACATAAAACAGCTGACCCCTTCACCCACAGCTAATTTAGCAACAAATACAGTTCCATTTCTTGATTAGGAAAGGGCACAAATGGTGAATGGATAGGCACCAAAATCGAAACAGTCAAGGAAGAAAAATGGGACAGAAAATGAAACAAAAATTGCTATATCCTTCAACTAGACAACGGCACTGAATAAAGTAGTTCACGAGAAAATACCAGTCGCTCACAAAATGTTCTCCCTCCCCTTAAAGACGAAGTTTTACACCCACACAAAACAACTAATTAATATACTCGTTTTTTTTTTTTCTAGGCACATGACGGAAATGGTAGTAAGGAGTCTCAGAATTTTATCTGTTAACTTAGATTCATTAGTGTTGTTCCCAAATACTTTAAATTCATTCACTATGTCAAATGGAATTTGATTGGAGGGTTGTGTGTGGGGCTGAATTATATTTTACTCTGCCCCAAAAATATTTAAAAAGGTTTCCTGAATTTTAAATTTAGTGTCTCATCTCGCAAATAATTCAGACAGTTCTAAAGTATAAAATATCATTTACTTCTAAGCCATTAAACATAATTCCTTAAAGTCATTTAAGTGTTGGCCTGATGAAGTAGTATTTATAGTTTCAGAGTACAAACCTGATACGGACTTGTTTAATTTCACAGGATAAACTAGTGGTCTTTAGGTATACAGAATGAACCTGGTCTATCATAATTATAAATCTCCACTACACAAAAAATGTTTATATAACTCACAAATATTTTGAAATGAAAAACCTGTCAGAACAATATGCAGATCTATCACATCCTATCAAAAAAGCAACCTGATACAAAATTAAATTACTATCAGTATTTTCCGTCAAATACAACAATATGTGAAGCTCTGATATTTTATTTCATCTCCACAGAAGGATTCTTTTTTTTTCCAGATATCTTCAGGTGTTCTATGCAGAACAATTTTTAAACCAATCTCACTGATTTCATTTACAGACATGATACAAAATTAACCTCATGCAACCTAACAATCTAAACCTACAAAAATCACTAATAAAGCGCACGCCAACTACAGGAGAAGCCACAGAATTGGATGTTTCAATACCACGGAATGACTCCGCCCCCTTACCGCTCGGCTATGAGTCACCAATACAGCGTTGCTACGCTGCTAGTTCTGAGCTGTCTTCACTTTCGCGATCACCGCTGTTTGTGTTGCAACGCTGTACAATTTTGTCGTGACCTTGAAGCTTCAAATTTGGTGGCGGCTATCACAACCCAGTATAAAGCAACAAATCATCTGTTTATAAGCTTATGAGGATGAGCAGGTAAATGAATAAGCTCCCGTGCAGGAGGAATCGGGCGGTAAGAGCAGACAACGACTTATCTGCCGATCCACACGTTTCGGGACCCATAAATGTTCTGTGGAAATAATTTCAGAATAGACTTGAAAAGCGGTAAACAGACAGAACTAAAATTTGACGCCAGAGGCGAAAATCATTCCGAAATGATTACGTGATTGACATGTTATGAGGACGGCGATGACAGGAAAGTGGCATTTGCCGTCACGTACGCTAATCGCGGTCATATTAGCACGTCTGCTGTGTTATCATTGTTCAAAAGACTGGGATGAAAAAGAACTAAACTGGGAAGATGTCCAACGGAACTACGAGGCGCGTCCTCAAAGTAAGTTTCCCACTCGTCCCACAGCTAGCAAACCTTATATTGCGCGAAGCGACTGTGCGTACGTGATAGAGCAATGACGTAGCATGGCGCATGCACTAACGGCACTTCCCGCGTTCTCACAGTAGCATCGTTGCAGCTGTTGAAGATGGAGGTTCTTATTCCAGCCCCCGCCGACTGTGAAGTGCGGTCAGTGATAACGCTAGGCCGCACACGGCTCGACGGACAGCAAGTCTCCTGCAGAAGTTCAGCTGGGAGGTGTTTAATCATCCACCCTACAGCCCGGACCTCGCTCCCAGTGATTTCCATCTTTTCCTACACCTCAAGAAATTCCTGTCCGGTCAGCGTCAGCGTTTTGAGAATGACAGAGAGGCGGAGATGGCTGTCACACAGTGGTTCCAATCCCAGGCGGCAGACTTCTACGACACAGGTATTAAAAGTTGGTCCCACGGTATGACAAATGTCTCAATTCCGGTGGCGAATATGTTGAAAAATAGCTGGACACTTGCTGTATCTGTTGCAATAAATATTCCCATGAAATTGTGTTTTGTTTCTGTAAACGGCCCAAGGGAAACTTACTTTG